>JANTCA010038694.1:0-20034 GCA_024741275.1 Chironex yamaguchii
TTGTTTTGATTGTACATGGTATGTTCAATATTCCATTGTCCTTGCATATTTGTCTTAGTATCTAATAGAAGCCTTTTATTCCCACAAAATGCTTTTGTTAATGCTCCAGTAAATTTTCTTCAATATGTTAAGTAACCGAATTTCCGGTTCATTAGCTGAAGATGAGACAAGCTCGCCTCGAAACGTTCTAAGAGAATCCTTATAATATCTTACTGGATAGATTTGTGAAGTGTATTTGTTAATATCAAACATGGAATAGCCAACAAAGGACTGGTCCTTTCTTGCAGTACTGAAATGTGGCTTTAATTTTCAAGTTCTTATTACGGCTGCGTTTTCCACTTGATGTCTCAATCACAACAATAAGAATAAACGTTAGACAATGCCAAAAAGTCCTTTTGTATGCTATAAAAAAGGGACAATAGAAAATGAAACTCATAAAAACATAATTACTAAAAGAGAGCATTGCAAGTGTTTCGTTCATGGATATTCTAATTTTAAAGAACTCACTCATTCATAGAAGAATCGCGTATACCGCAAGGATTCTTGTTATCGAAATTAAGGCCAATACGAGGAGAGACTTGGAAGGACGAAAAATACGAGGATTTTATGACCAAATTATTAAAACGTAAGCTAAAATAAAATAAAGCTGACGAAGTACTTTAGTCTAAAATTCTGATATGCTATAGGAATGAACGTTTGTGACAAAAATGTAATTTTTGATACTTAGACAAGTATAAATAAATCATTTCAAAGTATGCGATTAAAATATTCATAGAGTGATATGAATGCTTTCCATGTGAGGTAAAAGGTATAAGAATAACACGAAAATACTGAAAAATGTACTAGGGCTTCTCTGATAAGCAATATGGCAAAATGTTTTCATCTGTGAAAAGAAAAAGTTATCACTTCAGCTTCATATCAAGATGCAACATTGTAAAGAAAAGAAAAGAGCACAGATATGTCAATATGAAATATCCTTTGTTTAGTTTTTAACAATGAATTCAAAATTGCTAAAAAGAATAATAAACCATGGTGCTAATGCAGTGCATTTACGGTGCACGTAACTGAAAACATGGTAGAAGTTGACGTCAATGACAGAAGACACTATTTAGTCAGAAGGAGTAAGGGTCAATATTTTGGTCAAATTCATAATGTAAGTAGTTCTTTTTAAAATCAAAAAGACTAATTTTTGTAGAATCAGAAAGATTAATCACTAGGAAGCCAGTGATGCATCAATGTGTAGACGGACGGCACCCTGTTTCTGTGCCGGTGCGCATGTGTATGGGAGAGGAGTCTGTGCATGTGTGTGTGGAGAGAAAGGAACAGAGATATATATATGTGTTTGTTTATCTCTGTTAGTTTGTGCCTGTTTGGCTAGAGAGGGACAGAGACACAGAGGGAGAGATACTTATGTTTATATGCTTGTTTGTGTGTGTCGATCTAATTAGCACAAGACAAATTGCTGGACCACATCCACACCAATTGTCTCACGAGACTAGTCCGCATAAATTCGTAAGACAAGATCCCCGACACACAGGCGTTGACTCGAGCTAACGTGCCTAGCATCTCACCAACCTGATGCAGTCGCAGCTTCGTCGTGTAGTTCGCATGTCAGACCAACTGCTGCCAAAAAGCTACTGCTTCGCCAACCGTAGCACGGAAGACGCTCATAAGGTGATCAGAAGAAGCGTTTCAAGGGCACTCTAAAAGGGTTCAACATGAGCCACACTACATGGGAGCGGACTGCTTAGGACACAGTCGGATTGTGAACTGCTGCCTAAAGAGGAGCCAAAACCTGAGAGGCTAACAAGATTTCTGCAGCTGGACAAGGCAAACAGACCAGGAAGAGCAGTGCCAACAGGTCCCCTGCTGCTGTCATCATTCTCTGTCTAGACTGCCAAAGAAAATTTCGGGTGCGGATTAGCCTGACTAGTCATTTGCACACCCACAGAGCCTGAGCCCAGGATTCGTCGAATCGATGAACAAACACACTTACTGACCGGAGTATTGCATGGTAACCAACTGTAAAGATACTCATTATGTTCAAGTAAAGGAGCTTCATTAATCACTTTGTGTATTCAGATTTCTCTCGCTCTTTCTTTCTAGTCTTTTATTTGTAAATGTGTGTCTGCATGTTAAAAGTATTTCAAAATATTATTAAGGTATTAAAGTATTATTTGTTTCAACTTTTCACTTTATATCTCCCATATCTCCAATGTTTTTTGACAATAATCTGTACATCTGTATAGATGATTACTTCATATCATCGACAAACAAATAGAAATGATTGGGAAAAAATATTATAATAATATAAAATAATAAATCCTTGAATTGGTTAATCTAAATTTAACAATCTTGCAAGCAAAAAAATCTGATCGTCTGCTCGTTACAAAGATATTAAAAAACCTATGGATGGATTTTGACGAAACTCTCAGGAAGGGGCCAAACATAAAGTGCGTAGGCAATTAAGCGGAGGGGCTCAGACCACAAGCGTACAGGTGCGGAAAGGGGGGAGGAGGGGTTTGATAAATTCGCCCATACGAACTTTGTTTGTAATACAATTGATCTATTTGTAATTCAGTTTTCTAGATAGTTTTAGTTTCGAGGTCGTCTCCATTAATTTTATTTAAAGAGGAAACCTTAATCATTGAATAATATAGAGAAAGATAATTTGTTTACTGTTAAGCCTACTGTCGTAACAAAGAAGAATATTAAATACGTTTCTTCAAGAGTGTAGTCTCCACAGGAGAATGTTTCAACGTCTAAAATTTATATTTAACATTTTGGACTTGTTTAAGTCGCCATTTATGGAAGAATAATGATCATTATATGCCTTTTTATTAAAACTTGTACGTTGAATTTCACTGAAAGATCCTTCTTAGAATGTTTATGAAATTCATTTGATTTTTGGTAATGTTATCTTTATGAAAGTGACTAGCAAGCAAATCATAGCTGGGAAAACTCGTGTTCTTTGAATTATATTGGCTTAGTGGAGGTTTGGGCTCTATGAGTGCTTCTACTTGATATCATAAACAAAATACGTGACTATGGAACTTTGCTTTAAGAACTTCGTTGTTATCAAAGTTTACACCATGATCTATCCCAAAACAGGCTTTCAGAGATGAAATAGACTGTTTGACTTTCTTTGACTCATTCTTCGATAGATACTTATATGCATCTGTATATAGATGTATCTATCTATATATCTAAACTGATACAACAGATGCATCTATCTATATATCTAAACTGATACTACAGATGTATCTATCTATATATCTAAACTGATACTACAGATGTATCTATCTATATATCTAAACTGTGATAGACTACGTCCAGCAGTATATCCTCTAAAAAGAAATCTCTTTGCAACTCGAGAAGTTTCTCTGAGCCTATATTTCATCAAATCTTAATTGCATTCATCTCAAACCAAAGCTATAACATTCTTGGAAAGCACCTGCTTATATAGGTTTCACAAATCCATCTAGAAGCCAGCAGAACTGTCCAGAGCATTATAGAATGCTACAGAACACAGTAGAACATTTTAGAACCTTTTAGAACAAAATAGAATCAACTGGAACTTTTTTGAAGCTTGATGTAAATGTTGTATCAGTATTTTTCCTGCAGCACAGGAAAGGCTTTTAGAACGTTCTAGGCGTCCATAACAAAAACAGTACCCAATAAATCAATCATAGTTTCCCTTTTTCGATTGTCAAGTTTTAGTTTGTAATAACATGGTATCAGCAAACGTCGAATACTTGCTGCCAAGAAAAATAACTAAATATAATGTGCGCAAAGATGTAAGGCCTTCCACAGAAAACAAAAAAGTCAAAAAACTCTTAATTTGGCCATCACTTAACTAACAAGATGAAAACCGCTTTTAAAATATAGGAATGCAGAAAGATTTAAAGTAACTATATAGTTGTAGGCTTTTAGACTGAAGAGCACAAAGAAACTTTAATACGTTTATCAAATTCAGCAAAGTTCGTTAATATGGAAGTAATGCTCGACAAATTGGCATCATAAGAACTCTATTGTCAACCAAAAGGAAAATAGCTGCACAATGATTTCAGTGTTCCAGCTCCATGAGAACAGTATCTTTAATTTTACATCGATAATGTTTACCAACACTAAACCCTGATACTCAAGTTACTGTTTAATTCTATCTTTATCATCAAGTCATATGGTGGCAAGGTCACCGCCTACAACACCAAGTCATAGAGTAGCAAGGTCACCACCTACCACACCAAGTCATAGGGTGGCATGGTCACCACCTACCACACCAAGTCATAGGGTGGCATGGACACCACCTACCACATCAAGGAGTTATTTGTTATGTCTGTTAAGACTGTTCTGATTGTAATTGGCATAAGACATTAATACTAGTTTAAACTTTAGTACTGAAAAGAACATGTCATAAACATTGTCTTTAATGACATTTTGATTTACTTGTAATGCCGTTGTTAAAGGATGCGTCTCCCTGACAAATCCTTGTAAATATTTACTCTTTCAATGATATGGTGATAAAGTAACTCATTGCATACAGAATCAACAGCTCTAATAAACGCAACTGATCTTGGAAAATACTAATTAATTTTCAAAGAAAACTTGAATAAACAATAATGATCAGGGAATAAAGTAAAGCAAATCAGATGTATATATAACCAAAACAAAATGGTTCCAAACATGTGAAAGCAGCGTTTCATAGATTTAATTGCATTGACTTAGATTAACGTTATGAAAGAAATGAAAGTTCTGGTTCCTTAATAAGTTGGAATTACAATTGTTATTAGCAATATGTATTAAAAAATCTTTTTGTGGTACAAAACTTGAAGATCCCCTTAAAAGTTTTTTGCGTCTTTTTTCGTTCTTTGCCATATACATATACTTTCCTTTCTGACGATTCATACACTAAAGTTTGTCAGACGAAAAAGACTTGTATGTCTTTAGCGTAATGTCGCAAGTTTTCAAGGTGAATAGCTAATGAGCCCGTAAGGTCTATACCTACTTATTAATTCACTTTCTGATCATCAGAATAGTTAGTTCGATTGCAATAGGTGATCTCTCATATGCAGTTTGGAGTATAGTTTTAGCAAGGATCAATTGAACATCTGCTTGTAATTGTGTGCGTTAGCTGTTATCGAAGGACAAAGACTTATACAAAAGGATTCTGATAAAAAGAAGTATTTGAGAAGCTGTAATTATTAACAGGGAACAGGTCTAGAACTTGTGGACTTGCTAGATTATAGTGAGGTAATCTATATTACTGCAATAGAACTACCTTGGCTGATGTTGGACGTCCTCTTTCACTGTCCCAAATTTCACCGTTGCTTTGATTTCTCTCAGACAACACCTAAAAAACGAAAGGAATACACAGAATTCTTCTCGCGTTTTCATTATTAAGGAAAATTTGGTAGCAAGCATAGAATTCAACATATTTGTGCTAACAGGGTTTAAAGTAAGATGTCTTTATCTGCTGCTTCAAATCTGTCCATATAGTCTGGTAAGTTTAGAAGATTGAGGTCAATTTGCGCCGATTTATTATGCACGGTAGATGCTAAACGTGTTACGGAAACAAAGAGAGAAACAGTAAATGCTGAAATGCAAAATAACATCTTGTGCCAAATTCTTGAGACTGAAATATAATTTTTCTGGGAAACTGTAACTTAGCAGATACACTCCGAAAGCGTTTTGGAGAACTATCTTATATAGAAGCCGACAGGGTGGTCTTGTGTTAACAACAGAATTGAAGTTAAGATTATGACCACCGGGGCGTCGAACCCGAGTTTTACCACTGCAAATCTGACGCCTTTCTTACTGAGCATACAAGTCCTTTGGAGATGCTAGCCCAGAATTATCATTATTATTATAATTATGCCGTCACGTTTCAGCAGAGTAGAGCCAGCCAGAATTTGATGAGATCCAAATCAATTTGAGGACTTACAATGCCTTGAATTGCTTTTCATCACACGGGTGCTGCGTTAACGCATAATACAACTAGCCTTAGTGGGATTTTGAAATGACCAGATGGAACAGTTGCCATCCGCTGGATACGGGAGAAGAGAAGTATAACCAGATTGTCCAAAACAGCATTGCCAAGACTTAATAAAATAAAGCTGAGCAAAATCTGGCAGATTGTGGATGTCGAGGTGGACATAGTAATATTTTAACCAATCTGAATACAGTAACTCGAGGTGATTAGCAGAGTCTCATTAATAGTCCTATGATACGCAAGTAAAACTAGCTAATGAAACAGAGAAGGATACAAGAGTAGGAATAATGTCCTAACAATTGCAAAGGATGTTTAGTATGATTATGATTCGATATTGGAAAGATTTGGTTCCTTGAAGACTTTATGAATTAAACATTAAATAAAAATACTTGTAAATTACGATGAAATAAAAACAAGATCATATCAAGGAATTCATTTCTACCAAAAGGAAACAAGATCCCTATTTTCTGGCTTTATAAAACACAAGCTAAGAAAAATAAAAAGAGACTACATTTCTAAGTGGACAGTTAAGGAAAATAAGTGTGAATAGGAAAAATCATTGGACACTGTCTAAAGTCATTCTTTATTTCGCAACAAATCAGTTACGATCACTGTCTTTTGGAGATAGGAGTGCCATGGCGTGAGTGTACCAATTTGCTTGGATACCAAGGCTACTCCAGAATATGAGGGCATGTCATGGCTGCAAGAGGTTTCAAACAGTGGATTATTCACCATCACTAGCAAGATACTTGAATATTAACTTATATTTCAAGCTGTAGGCCATCAGTAAAACATAGAAATGCTCTTGCAATTTGTGACGTGAGAATGATCCTGTAAGCAATACCAATATCAAAATTTTCACACATGAAAGATTAAAACTATGGTTTGATTACCAAGGGTCAAAAGATTCGAAGCTGGTTCCATAGTACAGAGCATGAACGGACCAGATTGCATTTCTAGGCCAAGGGCTTCGCTCTTGTAGTGTAGTAGTACTGTAAGCCGTAAACCTGAAAGATTCTTACTTATAGGTATATAGGTAACTAAAACAGGAAAATAGCTGCACTAGTACCACCCCAACTGGTTGCTACATTCCCTTCAGCAATCCTTTTTGATGTAAAACTCAAATTAAGGTGCTATTCCGACGCAATGGATTCGTGAAAGAAGTTTGATGTGCTTCGTAGGAGAAATAACTAGTAAGAATAATCAAACCTTCTTAACAGTGTGTGCTAAAATGTCCAAAAATAGTTTCCGAGAAGATGACTGAAGCTTGAAGGAACATGATCAGTAACAGATAAGGAAATAAAGCAACAACCTATCAACTGTCAGACAAATGGCTTGAGGTATGACAGAAACAAAAGCTTAAAAGCACGGTGTACATTCTGGGTGGACACACCAAGACACAGATTGGTTATATTCTGATGCGAAAACGGAACAGAAACGAACGTGTCGACTGGCGGAACAAAATGTCAAGAGGAATATTAAGGTACAACGTTAATAGTTAAAAGACTCAACTGTAGCCAGTACCTTTTGAAATACTAACAGAAAGAAATTGCTTAGTGGTAAGGCTTCCTGGTCAGATTTTGCTTCTACCATAAACACTGCTACAGAGAAGCACGGTCCAAAAGCTCAATAACGTGACACACCCTGGCTGCAAGAAGAGACAGAATGCTTGGAACTGATTGGAAAACGACGTGAAGCAAAGAAAACTGATTTTCAGGGGAAACAATACTGACAACTATGGGGTTAGGTGAAATTTGCCTGCTGGCGTGCCAAACATAGCTTCTTGTCAAATGTCTGCAAAAGAGCAGAAAAAGAGCTCCAAAATGGAAACACTAGAAAAGCATACCAACTTATCAAAAAGCTCAGTGGTAGAAAGAAGCACAACCTGGACTTGGGATTAAAGATACAAACGGTCCGTTGCTGTATGATACTGAAGGCATTACGAACCGCTGGAAGGGGGACGGCCGAACAGTGATTACGAAAGGCACTCGTTCTACTGCACGTCAGATATATATACCTAACGTCAATCAAGAATCAGGACCAGAGGTGTTACCTGAGCCAACAAGAAATGCGGTTAAAAAGATAAAAACAAAATAAGCTGCTGGTCTGGATAGGATATGTTCAGAAGTGTTAAAATTAGGAGGAGAAGTCGTTGTGAGGGCTTTGACGGACATCATAGATCATCAACTACTGATTGAGATTCTCGGGTCTCGGCTTGCATACTACATTGCTGTGTTAATTGCAGAAGAATAGTTTGGTTTTGTGGCTGGCAAGGCTACAAGCTATGCCATACTAGCACTGAAGAAAGTCGTAGAGAAGACCATTAAATGACAAGGTCAAAATCTGTGGCTCATGTTTGTGAACTACTCAAAGGCATTTGACTCAATCGACCATGACACTATCTAATAAGAAAAACCCTAATACAGGAACTCTATATGCAATCACTAGGTGTGGCTGTTGGAAAGACTTTACTCCTCAGTTACTCTAGTCATTATGGTTTCTAAGGAAACAACTAACTCATCTCTATTTGAAAAAGGGGTATGAAAGGGTTGTATTATGTCCCCCTTGCCGTTCAACGCTCGTAGGAAAGCAATGATCCGTCCGACCAAACCTGCAAGAGTATCAAACCTGCAAGAGTATAATGAAACAAGCAACTGAGCTTGAGTGTGCATTAAACTGTTTGATCTGCATATTAATACTGCCAAGGTACATGTTATGACACAAGATGGAGATCACCCTATAAATCTGAATGGCCAAATGGTCAACCAAGTCTCCTGTGTTTACATACTTATGAGCATGATCAACATGGAAAATGATTGCTCCCTGGAAATACGTACACATCTGGCAGTTGCAAGAAATACAACAGTGCAATTAGCATCACTCTGGTCAGCCTCAGAATCAAGCTTAGAGTTTAAACAGAGCCTAATGAAGTCTTTAGTCCGGAGCATTGCTCTTTGCAGCGCTGAAAGGCGCACTCTAAAAAAAACATATAAGACAAAAGTAACAACTTTTGAACTATGGGTATAGCGCAGACTGCTTCGCATCAGCTGAGCAGAGATGAGGACTAATAAGTAGGTACAGCAAAAGGTGAGAGTACCAGAGGCATTGGGGAGACAAACTGCAGTCCAAAAGAGAAATTTGAAGAAGTGCAACCATTGGAAGAGACGACTTGATAGACTAGTGCCGGCAACATTGGCCGGTGAAGTTCAGGGCAAAGCAAAACTAGTCAGCAGAAGGACTCTATGAACAATGAGCTCTTGACATAAAGTTAAATAACTTTATAAATGACCGACAATTGACGCATCCATTTTGTTCCCAACAGCGATCAAAGTAAGACATTTCTTGGGAAGGAGGTCTTTACAAGAAGAGTTTTAATCGGTGATCTGCGTGATAATAATTGACTTTTCTTTGAGACAGCTTTGCTGGACTAAGATACACACTGAAATGTTTGTAAGTTAGGGCACGTGAATAATATCGTAACGCACAAAAACAGGAAAGACGCCTATCTAAAGCTATTCAAGATTGTAAAGATTCCAAAAAGCAACGTTGTAGTCTACGCTTAAGTAAAGCAGAAATAATGTTCCTTATGCAAGCTAAATGGCAAATGGATGGAGTCAATCGTTACATTATAGCACGTCATCGCCGAGTTGTACTTATGTATCGAGCCTAAAATCGCCTTGAAAATTTACGGCATTGCGATAAAAACATGCTTTAAGTATTTTTACTGGAGAGTGTCAGATGTGAAAGGCTATGAAGTATGTTTTTAGCGCAATGTCACAAATTTGCAAAGCGATTTTCAAGTTTTGAACCACAGAAAGATTGTTCAAGTTTATGGATCCTACTCTAGAATGTCATAACTTGTTTTGTCTCACTTTCGTTACTGCCCCAATTGGAACAATCGTTTTCCTATTGCCGAGGGATGATCCACAGGGAAGCACTTCTTCCCATTTGGGGATTGCACGTTTAGAAAAATTGGTTGTTTACTCTAAGGAATTATGGTTTTCTAATACATCTAAAGTCACAAAGATTCTTAGGTGACTTGAGTCTCCCTTTCACTCTGCGATGACAAACTAGTAGATGTAAGTTATGACTTATTTGCGTATGCCATTCACCTACTTTTGCGTGAGGTCGGATCAAGGGCAGCGAAAGTCGGCTTAGAGTTAATTGAGTGAATTAATGTTGGTTTGAGTGAATCGAGTAACAATTCGACAGTAAAAAGTGATGACTCGTTTGAATTATTACCGCAGAGTGCTTTAAAAATTTCGAAGAAAAGAAAAGCCTGGTAACTGGAATAAATATAATCTATCATGCTTTTTATTACTGTATGCAATAAAAATGTCCAGTACAAGATATTGATATACTCCATGTGGTTGCACAATGTTTCATTTCAAGCTCTAAATTTTAAGAGAAAAACTTAAGAATCTAGAAATAGGAAGCGTATCTAAGTATCTATTGGGGGTCATTGACATGCATTATTCTCTGCTTTTTGCTCATACACAGTGATCAGACTTGTGCAAAGACCATATCCTTTGACCTAGGACATCAAAACGAGTTTTGGCAGAGCTACACCAATCGTCAGGAGCTTGAGTTTGACGTTGCATACAAGCTAGGAAAATGTTGTAACATGTTACATGACTTTTACCCACTATGAAACATAACCGGGAATATTTCAGATGGTCTATTCAGAGATGTTTCATTTTGCATAAAACTTGTTATAAGCTAGAAATTGTTATATAGTTCACTGCCGGTTGGCAGCAATAGTCCTTTCTCCTTAAAGTGTTAAGATTTATGTTTGACTAGCGTCGTCCTACATTGACGCAAATTTTTGCAGCCTGAATAAGTCTTATTTGTTCACTTCGCGTTTCTCTTAAAATCCAAAATACTTAGTTTGTACGATTACAATAACACTCCTTGCATCGAAACTTATCTAAGTAAGCTAAAACTTCGTTGAATCATAATGCAAAGTGATGACTTCCAAGAATGACCTACTTAGTGGTGATCTATAAAATTATGAATGTGAATGGCATCTTAGCAATTAAAATTGGATTAGCGAAGTACAAAAGGATAGAAGAAGTGGCAAGCGAGACATGTAGAAACAACTATACCAGGCAAAGTTCTTGACTGTACACTGTCAGTTACAGGCATCATCAATTACTTTAATGAAATGAAAATGTTCTATAAGATCGCTAAAACATGAAAGTGATATGTGTCACTACCAGTCGATGCTGTAGAAATTCAGGCATTCGTGAATAAATACGACCAATTGGTTTCCGCGAAAAACATCCTAAAGCGAACTGGGTGAGGACAGTGGGGCAAAGTGATATTCTGAGCATTTATCATTTAAGTCAAATACAATGACTTGCTTTAAAGGTTCTTAAATTAATAGCATGTACTTAATTTCTTCTGTATTTTCTCACCATGCTTTCAAAGTTGATAGGACTAGAGTCTTGCTGCGCATGGGACAAGAGGAGGCAGTTGCCATACTGTGTTCATAATAGGAGACATGACAGTGACATCAAACGTTTTTGGCATAGAGTAGTTACATTTTTTCAACACGGCTTGTAGTGTAAACCTTTTAAATAGTCTTAAATTAGTCGTATGAAAAGGCTCCTTTGTGGGTTCGACGCCTACTTTTTCTAGATAGTGGATTGAAAGCCCGTCAGTACTTTTTCACAACGATGTGATAGATGTTACTGCTAAACTATAGTTGAACTTTTTTAAAAGATTTGGGTTTACGTAGAAACTAAGCAGTGCTACCAAATATCTGGTTATTGTCTCAATAAAGAATCGAATATGGAACTTAGGTCATGATTAATTTTTCTATAAAATTTTTAGTGCCAAAGTTATGACGTACTTCATAGTATGCAATTTTATTTGCACAAATTACTGTAATGTATGATAGTTGATTGTACATAAACAAGGCAAAAGAAGCTTTTAGTTGAGGAATTAAGCTCTTGAGGGTCGTAGTGATAGAAGTTTATTTGATAAGGAAATCGATGCACATTTCCGGAGATAATCCATTCTAGCATGGGCAGCGGAATTTACCACATACCATTTTTACAACGACCACCACAAGTTTTATCTTTATAATGTGGAGATTACGTTTGTACATATGTTTAAGACAGGGAAATCTCACTAAGTGTGTACTGCAACACAATACTTGTTTCTCGTTCAGTCTGCTTATATTGTGCGATTTGGAATGAGAGAACGGAAAGTTACAGATAATGCGCCTACTAGTTAAAATAGGAAGTGGTTGATAAAGGAAATAACATACCTCTTGATCTAAATTTTCCTGTCTCTAAAAAAGAAAGAGATAATCTCTTGTCATAGTAAGGAAGTATCAAGGTAAATCTTTATTGATATTTTTTGAACCATATGGAGATTAATTTTATATACTAGCAAGTTGTTTTAATTTCTCCATGGGAAAAAATTGCAATTAAATTGACTAGAGACAAGAAACGTATTCAATATGGTAAAATTATACAAAAAGCATATATTTATAAAGTATTTTACGATCATTTCAACAGGAATTAGATAACGATTTAACAAATCCTATGATACACATAGGATTGAGGTGACTCGTGTGATCCCAACCATGACATTTGAGGAAATTTCTGTTAAATATATATCTGGCTAAGGAAAGATTCCACTTTCGCAATTTGGCAAATCCGTCGCCGACCAAGCAAAGCTGAGGAGATGGGAAAATCTCTTTGCCTCACGAGATTCTTGGGAAGTTCGAAAGCTAATTTCAACTCTTGTTAACAAAATAATTACAAGCGATAACTACGAGAAAATCATTAATGTTTTGCCGGCAAGTAACAAATGGAAAATCCATTCTAATGAATTATGATTCAGTAAATATCTGAGGTTTTGTTTAGAGTATCGGACCAAGACTTTCACTGGTCATTGAAGGCAAAAGTAAGCAACTGCAATTCAAATAGACTTCATGGGTGACATGACACTGATGACACCTTCTACAAGAATAATTATGACATCACTGTCACGGTTGAAGAAGATGATAATAAACACGGAGTGACATTATTAATGTTGTATATGGTGATGATTGTTTTGAAAATAAAGAAAAAACACCATCATGATAATAAACACGTCGATTATAACAATTTATACATATATTTATTTATGCCAAGGGCTCAACCATCCATGTTTATTTAATGTATAAAAGCTGCGAGAAATAAACACGTTTTAGCGTTTCGAGTAATTCTCTTTTCTTATATACATACTAGAGTGACCACTGGTTTGATGCTAACAAATATAAGGGAGTCTGATTATGAATTAATATCTGAGGAGAATTTTTATTCTTAGTTCGACTGAAATCCCGATCAAGATATCATAAAGTAGGACAGTGCCTATAAAATCTGCTATGTAATGGTATGAATATTGGACGTAGGTTACAATGAAATAGAGCGAGTTTTGCGAAAAAATGAATAAGGTAGGCAAAACATATCGCACCATTCTAGTAGTGTGGTTAGTAGATGAATAACAAAGATTCTGGATTTTTGGCTATTTAATAAGAAAAGCGGTTTGCGTTGATAGGTAATTCACTTCTTAAGGGTGAGCAGATGATCAATATTTCTGAAGCATCTGCTCGTTCTCACATAAAATTCACGCATATAAAACTGACCCAGGTACGTAGGTCGAGTGCTACATTTCCATTAATTACAAAAGGCTGCTTCCTCTACCTCCAAAGGTACTGTACTTAGCTGTTTGGGAAGGCAGACGAAGAAGTTTTTCAAGACATTTGAAGTGAACACTCATGTAAAAAGTTTTAAAAGCCTCTTGTGTACTAAAAGGTAGAATCTTTTGGTAACAGCTGACCAAATTAGCAGCAAATTTGCTTTCTGTATATGTGTAAAAGACAACAAGCAGAGGAGGTCATAAGTTTGAAGGAAGAGGACACTATTACGGGATCTCTATCAAAAGTTATTATCATAATTATCTAAACATGGATACTTGTTTGACACTTTTATTATTCGTACTGATCAATATAATATGTTTTATCACCAAATTTGTAACAACATTTTGTACATTGAACCCTGACTTGATTTGTTCCATTGTCAGTCATGTAAACATCGATCCGAAGCTTAAGAATTCTGCCTTCAACTTTCAAAACGAACACACAAAATGCTACAAGCAACAAAATCTACATTTTCACAGTACTGCATATATTTATTTAAACATGCTGTAGTGAATATTTAGTATGAAGTTTGTATATGTATGTGTGCAGTGTCGTAGCCACGAATTTTCTTTCAGGGTGGCCAGAGTGGAAATAAGAAAATTATACTACGAGCAAAGCTCATAGCGCATTCACGAAGCGAATGCCAACGGGGCTGGGGAGCTGGAGAGCTGGGGCTCTAGGCCCCTAGTAGGGGTCTTAGGGGGCGAAGCCCCCGACGAAAAAGTTTCAGGTTTTAATCCCTCTGGATGCGCTAAAAACACTACAATTTACAAACTACTTGTTTTTGAGTTATACAACACGATTAATAACGTACAAGGTGAACAAAAAAACATAGTATAATCTATTATACAACAGAAAATACACAAACTAATAGATATATGCAAGAAACTACTGTGTCCAAGGTTTCTTTTCTTGTTTCATTTAGTATCGGAGAGGGGTCCACCATGGTTGGAGGCGACAAGGAAGAAAATGTTTCAAAATCTATGTCTCTGGAACGGCTATAAATGCTATCCTGAACATAAATTCAGAGGGGAATAAAAAATCAACAACTCGACCAAAAAATTCATAATAAAGTGAAAACCTTAGTGTATTACTTGATTAATGTTATAACGATTTTCGTGAATTGAAAGTGACGTGACACCTTAGGAATTCAAATTTGATAACAATAAGTAAAAGATATGATGGAAACAAAATGTCTTACGAAAAGTTTATGTAAAAAAAGTTCGGTTTATGTTCTATCTCGCTCTAAAAAGAGAAGCACAACTACAGTTTTGAGTTAAAGTGCTCGGTGTAGAGGAGTGGAGGTAAACAAATCATAAGTCACATAAAGCAATAAAAGCACGGGTCTTTAAAATCAATATTATTTTTACGCAGCAAAAGAGCAAAGAGATCGTATCTAAGAGAAAAAATAAAATAATATACAAAAGATTAATCAATGAAACATGAAATCAGACAAATCAAAACAAATACCGCTGTATTGACACTCTTTATCTTCTATCTATTCAGTAATTTTTTTCTTTTTTGTTTATTATTAACAACTGTTTTTACAAAAGAAAACATGCTTGCAACTTTTAGGGGGCCTGGTGGCTACGGCACTGGTGTGTAATTCTTGCTTCGTGAGTTCTCTTGTGTAGCCTTTGTTGACGTTTTTCTATAAATATCTCAGCCAAGGAGGTCATGTTTTCATCGGGGTTTGTTTATTGTTTTGTTGGTCTCTTGATTTGCTTGCTAGCAAGATAATTGAAAAATTTATGGACAGATTTTGAAGAAATTTTCAGGATAGATCAGAAATTAACTATCTTAAAGATGATTAATGTTAATGTCTTGTGCAAATCCGATCACTGCCTGGATCCAGGAATGAAATCTTTATAGTGTTAATGATCGATAAGCCAATAATGAACAAGAAAACAGACACAAGTGCTTTGCATATATTTGTCAAGAGTGGAGCATTACCACAATAGCTGCACTCAGTGGGACCGGACCAGAACTCGTAACCCTCAGACCCAAAAGCCAACACTCAAACCTCCGTGTCACGACGGAACAGAGATTTAGTCAAGAACTGTCAAAGTCTTGAGTATCACGAGACGAAACTCAGTTACAAGCGATATATGATATTTTCCTAAAAGCTTGCAATCGAATCAGAATTCTACAAAAATGCTTTACGGTCTTCCAGTTTGGTAACGGGAGTGTGGCAATTCGCACTAAAGGGTTTGAGTTCGGGTTTATCCACTCTTTTTGTGGAGCAGGAATCTAAAACGAAACTCCAGCAAGGCTAACAAAGCCTGAATATGGTACTACAGCTTTGGCTTGACTCTCCAGACGAAAGTGATGTATCGCTGAGCCGCTTACACAGATTATTAACACATTAATTAGGGCATTGTTATGTCACTTCTAGAGGATGGTCCCTGCAGTTTTCTCGTTGCTTTCATGCTCTTGTTTGCGTCAGCTTAATCACTTTCTCTGTCATCCTCATTCTTTCTTCCTTTGACCTTCGTGTGTCCATTACGGATAAATTGCCTTCTGGCACAACGTATTATTCCTCTCAGGATGAATCTTAAGATCTTGCAAATCCTACCTTCGAAGGACACATTACTTTTGCTTATATTGTTAACTATAGCTTTTTGTTATCCATGTTTTCCATGTCATTCGAAGATATTGTTTTGGTATCCGATCACCATACGTTGTTTAAAAAGCAACATACAGTTTCCTGCAAATTTAGCATGTGTGCTGCTGTTACAAATATTGCCCACCTACTTTTGCCGTTATCCGGCTTTAAATGAAGTCACTCATCTTAAAAAATTGAAATGTGAGTTGGGTGCTTAATCTACTGGTAGGAGGTACGAGAAGTAGGTAAATTTTCAAATCTGAGATCAAGTGTATTGATCTCTACAGTCTAAACGGTGGCTTTGAATGCTTATATTACACATGTTAAGAGCATTGAATGGAAAATTGTAAGCTGGAAAATTAAGCCCGGTGATTCACAGAATACCGTCACTTTGACAACATCCAAAACTTTTTCTACACAGTATTTTATAAATTTCCTGGAGTATGAAGAGTTTTATTTACTTTAGATTTTGAGCGGATACAAAGTGCTTGCCCATAGTGCTCTATCGGAACTGGGGAAAATAGAATCTATTCTCCTTGAAAACGGGTATCCAGAGGATGTTGTTTCTAGAATTCTTCGAGAAAAGGTCATTGCTTTTGCAACCGAAAACTCTTTTGGGCCTAAACAATGTCCTGTATTCTTAAAACATCCTTGGATATGTTTCTATCCGCATAGAAACACAAATAAAAAGTCTGTAGCTAAGTACTTCTCTGCTGTCAATCCAAGAATTGTTTTCACGACTACGAAGATCTTGCCATCCATTCACAAGGATTGTGTATGTACCACACAAAAAAGCTTAGTATTATGTGGATTTCTGTGCCGATATGAAGCTTTGTATGTATGTCGCACTTCTCAAAGATTGGGTGGCAGGATCAAACAAGATGTTCCAGCCACTGTACACCAAGCATCAATTCCTTCTATAGAACAGCCATCTCGCGCTTGCAGAGCGAAAATGACCCCTAAAACATGCGAGTCTGCAATAAGCGAACATTTACTAGAAAATTCAAAATGCACCAAAATGTACAATGACGATAACTTTTCGGATATTTGGTACAGCTAGAGCGTCCTTGCATCTCAGTGTATTGGAGTCTGTCTACATTAAAACAACAAAACCAGTACTCTGTAGGCAGAAATGCTTCCAATAATGTTTTGTTTCTTCATTTTCTCTTTCTTTGTTTCCTATCTTGTCTAGGATTGGCTAGTTTTTCTACATGTTTCGAATAAATAGGTTGCCATACGCATATACTTTCCTTTCTGACGTTTCATACTCTGAAGAGTGTCAGCCGAAGAAAGCTTTTAAGTATGCTTTTAGCGCCATGTCGCAAATTTTCAATGCGACATAAATAAATGTTGTTTGCAACAGCTCACTGGTTTTTAGCATAGAGATTTTCTACCACACTTCTCACGTGATCAAGCAAAAGTTAAAATATGTCGTTAATACCTTACTACGTGTGCAAAACAAAGAACATCTTAACCTGAAGTATTTTCATCGACCGATATGTTTTGGTAAGCAGCATTGATTGCATAGAAGGGTATTAATGCAATGTTGTGCTTTGTAGTGTAGGCAGATCACAGAAAGAATATTTTTGTCGTCCATGATCAAGATTGGACAATTAACTAACAATGCAATTGTTAGATAAAAATAAATGCTCTTAAGTGATTACACTTATGAGCGAAATCACCTTACCCATTAATACAAAAACACAATAACACTATGAAAGAAACAGCTTTTTCACTTCTTAAAAATCTGTGTTGCGTGTGTTAGGGAAATGTCAGAACTTAAATGTAAAACATTGGTTAATGCCACTTTTTGGCCATGAGTGTGGCATTTAAATGGTACTTTTGCTCGTTTAGTTTTTCCCACCCGGATGATAACACTTAGATCTATTTCCTTTTCTCTCCAGAGTGACATGTCTCAGCATCTATTAAAACAGGAAATACGCAACTTGACTCTCATTCTGTTGAAGAGAATGAGCCATCGGTAAATTGTCGACCTACAATTTCATTCATGCAACATAATGAGACATACATAGTATATAGGTCACATGCTATCGATCGATTGTTGCCATCTGTCGGGGCTATTTTAAACTAATAGTGAAATAAATTGTCAGCCGTTTTCCTATGCTGATTACTAAAATTATTGCCCCAAGCCTCGTGGGCTCCAGGGTAGACCCTGTGTAGTATGGGAAGATCACAGAAATTTCGTCGTCCATATTCCGCAAAGGGCAATTAACTAACAATGCAATTGATAGGTTGATAAATATGCTTTTTTAAGTAATTACCTTCATGGGTGACATCACTTTTTCTCTAGGCCTTTGTGGCCTGAACTAGGCTTGGCTTTGAGCATAAGATAAAACCATCACAAGATGTAATCATGATTTCGAATTTCGAATGAAACCCAACAGCAGTTTGTCCTCAACCCATGTTCTTCATTCGTAAAACAGCACCACACGACACAAAAACTTTATTGAAACTCAAGGGAGAACAAACGCGCCCTATGCAGGGTCGAGGTTTTCAAAAAGTTCAGATTGACCATGATAAAATTGTCTTCCTCTTCATCTTTCCCCGTTGGAGTGCTTCAAAAATGGAATGATTTTAATCGTAGTATTCTGTCAAAAATAGCCAAGCAACATAATCATGTAAAAATGTTGTATTGCTCTTTCACCTGGAATTTCAGACGATTTCATTATGTATTGTCCTAAAATATTACTATTACTATACCGTATACGATATTTGTCTTCAACTCCGATGATGATGGCATGATGTGTGCCCTGGACATTGGACTAATTCGTAAAGCTCTGTTAAAACGCGCTCATCACTTCACTTGGAAACGATCACTGTGGTGAAGTGGTTAACAGAACATTTATATTGTCCTAGTGTTATTGCAGAGATTTTGCGAGTGTTTTAACAATGTTCAGTCGGATTTCAGAATATTGACACCAATAAGAATGAGCCTTAACAGAGGCTTGCCTTGTATTGGATCTCTGAAAGTCGAAAATTCTGAAGTTCGGTTGAGAGCGCTTTAATACCACTACTGAACATCACTAAACATCACTAATCACTCGCCCTACAAATGTTAGGTGATGTTCATTGCAATACCGAGTACGTTTTAACTTGGCTTAATATGTGTGCATATTGTCTCGTTATTGCAAAGTGATGTGGGGCACTTTAGTAGAGGCTTTTTCTAGTTATTGAAGGAGACCTTCAGTTGAAATCGCTGAGGATTTAGTCGTCAGGAGAGAGTGACACTAATTACTGAAGAGGATGTGATAAAGAAAGGAATTGGTCAATTCAAATCGATGAGGATTTAGAAGGCAGGAAAGCAAAGTTCTGTATTTGTAGTAAAATGATTGAGCTTGACTAAATTTGAGTGGTAAGCAAAGCCACAAAAGAACAGCAATGTTTTCTTTGAGTTAGTACACATTTTTTTGTTTTTTTTATAAGTTCAATCTTGGTCGTTTCATATTCTTATGGTCTTTTTCTTTCTTGTGTATTATTAGCGAGTTTCGATTCATGTTTCCTATAAAAAGGTTGCCAAATATCTATACTTTCCTTTCTGACGATTCATACTCTAAAGAGTGTCAGACCTGAAAAGCTTTTAGGTATGTTTTTAGTGCAATATCGCGAATTTCAAGGTGGTTATTTGTTTATCTGGGGTAGGAGGCTAGCAGTATTGTGTATTCGGAATGTGCTTTGGAACGTTTTCAACTGAACAACCCTGACATATTTTTACTTGCTTGGTAT
>JANTCA010038705.1:0-20033 GCA_024741275.1 Chironex yamaguchii
GTTTCTTTTCTTCCTCTTCTTCTCTGTTTTTTCCTCGTCTTATTCCGTTGCTTCAACTGTTGTTTGCAAAAGGATCATTTCAGTGTCTATTGATGTATGTTTTTCCCTCTCAGGTATCTGATACCTTGCAGTCACATCTTACCGAATCAAAAACGAATAATTAAAGAACTTGACTTCTACTGCAAAAGTGCAACAATGTTTCTGTATCTTATCCCAAACTGTTGTTTAGAAAATTCAAAGCTTTGCAAAACGCGGGTGTCGAACGGCTACCCAATTTTAGGCGAAGCTTCAGATGCTGAAGAGGAAAAGATTCAAAGTGACGAGAAGGGTCTTGCTTTGTGCTGCTATCCCCTGTCTTTGGAATCTTTTATGGACTATCTTCATTTTGCGCGTGTTCAATTGTTTTCCTGCAAATGGGCTTGCCGCTGTTGGTCGGCCGTTTACGATGGAATGGACGTCATGACTGAGTTGCCGCGACGAAGTTCGACAAAAAGCAGCAGAAAAAGCACTGGAAGCGCTGAAAGCAACACCCCACCGACCTTGATGGACGGGATGAATAAAAGAGATCGGAATTCAGGATCTCTTGTAGGTGGTACGAAGTCACGGACACTTACCGGAGATAGCGGAAGTGTGAAAAACCCTACCGATTGCTTAGGACCTTTTCTGAATGCAATTTTTGATCGACTGGAACTCATGATGGAAAACAGTTTCTACATAAACCTTGCATTGACTGATTTGTTGTCCCGCATCGCATGTTATCCACAACCATTATTACGTTCGTTTCTACTGAATTCAAATTTGGTGTTACAGCCTGGTGTAAGATCATTGTTTCAGGTAGGTAAAATCTCACAGTTATTTGTCTTTAGGTAACGTGTCTGGTTAACGGTATTGCCAAGATGTAATGCTAATTGGCTGATCATCAAAGGAACTATAGAGGTATGTGACGGAGAATATACTTCTACTGTCCGTAAAGCTAATATTGTACAATCGAACTCAGTAACAATAGCTGTAATGCAAATTGTTGTTTCTCATCTGTCAGTACCCCATCCTACGTTGCCTTAACCAATCGCGACTTATTATTTGATTTCTTTTATCATATTGATCCAGTCATATTCACTTCCTTTCCTTGTCTCGCAGAGCAGAATGGGTTGCGGTATACATATTAAGACGGGGGCTGACCGGAAACACATTTCCCCCTGACAGACAACAATAGTTACTCCGTGACTTAAAATAAAGTAATGTCACCAAACTGACTCGTGAGAAGCTTGCGAAGGTTCGAGTATAAGACTTGTTTTGTTTTGAGTTTATAACAATAGTGATTACGGTGCAGAATTCAAAATAGATCGATACAATTCTAAATGACATTAAGTTTAATGCAATATGACGTAGCTATCTTACAATTTCTAGTTTTAAACCTTTTTAAGCTGACGTAACTGCGGCTTATGAAAATGTGAAAACCTTAGGAAACACACAATGTCTGTTGAAGCTAGTGATGACAAACGTTTAACCGATTTCGAGAAATTGTATTCTTAAGATCACATAGACGTTGGTATTAGTCAAAAGTGTGGTCCAGTGCCCCAGGGATGCGCGCATACTACGAAATATAACTCCTGGACTTATAAACAAGGTGTTAATATAGGGAGGAATTTTTTTGTTGGCAAATCTGACGGCTGATAGTCCGGGAGGCTTATTTTCTGGATTTTAATGTATATATATTTAAAGCTTGCGCAAAACTGTGATTGATGAATACCTTACATGGCAGCATCCGCAGCATAGCAAAGTGGTAGAGTGCTTACTTTGATGTGAAAGGTTGTGATTCGAAAAGTGATTGGTGATGCTTTCCTGCTTAGCACTCAGCACTTACCGGATAGAGAACGGAAGTTCAACACAGTCCTACTTGTGGGCCAGCCATGGACTGTAGTATTTCTTCTGCTTCTCAAGCGGTGGGTTATGATGGAACTGGGATGGACTTAGCCCTAGACATCAAATTGGAGTTGGATGAAACGTACAGAGCAGCAAAATACCATTTGTAGGCGTCAGTGCTTTAAGGGTAACACAACTAAACGAATGGACAGTCGATGTTGAATGACTCAGAAATTACCTCTTCTGGAAAAGGGATATACCTTAGTAGAGACGTCGCCTGCTTTAAAGCGCGGAGGTTCAGTTACACTACAGTTTTGTTTTGTTGAGTGGGGATAGACTAGCATTAGCCAGGGCTGGCTTTTGCATAAATGCTATGGTTGGTACTAGTTCATTCCAGGCTCTTAGCGTGCTGTACCTGCTACTCATTCTATCATCATTTTCGTTCGTATTTATCATATCATAGCTCTGTCGTATCATTTTGTAATAATAGCTGGCCTTAATGTCTTTAGTGTATAGTGATGTGGACCGTGGTACATATTTAAACTGCCTTATGTGTTGTAGAAACAACATATTGATACCTGCAGGTGGCTAGCTTGAATTGAGTAGCTGGTACTGCATCGCGTAATATTTCTTTTTATAAAACGATCTATACTTTTGGGATTGTTTTTATCAGTCCCCCTCACTTGTAACACCTATTCAGGGTAACTTTAGTCATTTAGTTGTCTTCTTTTCTTTTCTTTGTTTTTTCTTGTTTCTTTTTACCTGTCTCTTTATTCTTTTTTTGTCTTTTTACTTTCATGTTTTTCGGTTTCAAATGTATTGATATTCATGTATGAAAATTATCATTTAGGTTGTTGATTTATTTGCTTACCTTTATTTAATTAATATCACTAGTTCTTAAATTTATCTATTTAATTATTTCATTTTTTCTTCAATTATGCATTTGTAGAAAATTTTTATATATTCGGTTATTTATACATTTACTGTACATTTTGCTTTTGCTTTTTTGTTTACTTTGGTTTTTACTTATTTTCTCACTTTCTCTCAATTTTCTTCATTGATTGGTATTTTTTTATTTGTATTTACTCGAAGCAAAGTTTAAGCATCCAGCTTGGGTAGAAGGGCTCTTTTTAAATTTAAAGAGATTCTTCAGGTAGCGATTGGCATTTGATTAGGCATACACATAGGCATAAAGTGCGCTTCAACTCAAGCTTAGCCGGATGGTGAGCCTGAGTCATTAATCTAATGGCCCGGCGGTGGAGTCCCATTAGAGAAGACAGTAACTGCGCCCTTTTTTGTAAAACTCTTAAAAAAATTCACTGCCCAAATCTACAAATGCTACCTGGTCGTAAGTGGGAACAATGATACCCGTAACGGCAGTGCACTTTGTTATAGCGGTATTATATTATGCTGTACCTGATCCTACTTTTTAATCGCAGAAATTATTTTGGAAGCCCCTTGTTATGTATTGTTTAAAAGTGTGTGTTTCATTCGGTTAAAGCAATGTATGTAGACGGGAGCTTTATCATGACATGAGTCGTATGCTTTTTATGAGCTACGTTTCGAGAGACGCTTCTCCCATCATCAGGCTCAGAGCTTCCACTGAGTCCATAAAGTCAAGAATTTTCAAGATTGTTAGATATATAGTGAACAGATAAACAGTAAATGAAGCATCCACCCTTGAAAATTGTTAAAAGCAATTTTCGTCTGGCACTCTTCGGGGTATGAATCATCGGGGCAAAATGTAGATATATGGCAGCCTTTTTACAAGAGACATGGATCGAAGTTAGCCAATCATAAACAAAGAAGGACAAAGAGAACCTGAAAAGTCAAAACATTTTTTGGAAGAGTAGTGAAAAACCAAACTCTTTCTGTCTACAGAGTTGTGGTTTTCTTGTTTTAATGTAGACAGATTCCATATCAAAAATACTTTCAAATGTTTTGTCTCAAGTGTTTCAACTTTAGTTCCATACTGTCTAGTTTGGAACTAAAACAAGTCAAGATGACCTGTCTTGGTCAGTCACCGAGCTAAACAAAGAACGACAAAAAAGTAATGTTTTTTAAAGGATGATGTTAACATCTTACTGCCATCCTTTAATTTCGTTCTTTAGATGAAAACGGTCATGACATAGGACCGTGTATGTCAGCCTGGATACTATTTGTAGGTTTAGCAAGAGAAACGTTAGAAAGAGGTAATCGTTGATTCATTGATTCACTGATTATCTTGATTGCAGGCCAGTGCCACCCCTGAATATGTGGTTTAGGATCCTAATAAAGCTACTGTCTGTTTCTCAGTCCATTGTAACAAACTATATACCATCATTACAGTGGAGCAAACAATTGCTATTAGGCTTGTGTGAACAAAATCAAGAACCGCTTTCGTGCCATGCAAAGGCGTCTGAAACAAAGTCAATTTAGTCATTGGTAGTTATATCCCAGAAACGGATCCTGAATTTGATCCTGAACAAGATACGCTGGAGCGTGGCACCCTTTACCTTGTGTAACACGGGGGCGGCCATAGCAGGACCGTTCCCCGAGGGTATTCCTTGGTGCAAGGCAGCTGTAACTACTTCTGTTATCTGATAACGATGCTTGCCGGTATGGGCTTAGGGATAGTTGCCTGACCTGTCATTTTGACGATACTGATGCCACATGGCCGTCTGTTTCTTTCCTTTTCGCAGATATTGACAACAGTGGCGAATAAAACTGACATGTTTGTTTCTCAAATAGAGGATCATCAAAGACTCATTACTACAGCACGAGCAAATCTGTTTAAAAGACAGGATCACCTATCTCCAAGTCGGACCTACACTCTTCCTGATAATTGTATGGAAGAGAGGATAAGTATGTCATCCCAAGACACCTCCTTTGAAGCATCGTCCGATGGAACAGTCGAATTCTATTCAACCGGAAAAGGAGTCAGTCCCAAAAGAATGCGCCGATTTAACTCATCAGTCAGTCAAAACACCTTACCGGTTAAAAAAGAAAACCCCAAGGATGCCAAGCGCTCAGCTTCCATCACGTCTAGTCCAGGACCAGGTGCAGCCATTATAGGCCTCTTACATCCTGCAATCCGTCATTCTCCCAAAAGCCCTGCAAAACGGCAAGGACGTGAAGCGAGCCCGTTAAAACTCGATCCGCTGCAGAGACGGAAAAATCAAATAGTAATTCGTAATGCCATTTATTGTGCGTTGGTTCTTGAAGAGTGGCTGCAAGAACTGGCCGCAGTTTCTTTAGAGCAGAATTTATTGTAATCTTGTTTTGTAGAGTGTAATTAATTATTTGGATGTAAGGGTGGTTTGTAACTAGGGCTCTCAAACAATGGTTCCCTCGCTAAGAAAAATTACGCGTATGTATTTGGTGCTGTGGGGATGATGAAGTGAAGAGTATGTAACCTTGGCTCACAAAGACCCAAACTCTGTGAATAGTAGTTTGAATTTAACTCAAGACATAACACTGAAATCTTGATTGATGTCGCCTGCTCTGTAATACTAGTCAAATGGAATAGCAACCTGTTTAGAATTTGTCAGTGTAATGCTCAGCAATGTACTTGATAATCAAGAACTGAAGTGGGTACCAGTTTCCCAATGCCGAACTCTTATCACAAATTTTGAGCCGTTTGAGCTTCGTTCTTGACTTTGTGACTTGTATATATGTATGATACAGGTCAGCCTTGCGGCTAAGCGTCGAGGTCGTCCATACGATATACTACCTAGTGAACGCCACCGGATCTCAAAATTCTCTCTGAGGGCACGCGTAACATACGCGATCATTTGACGCCTCCGGCAGTTCACTCTTCAACCCCATGAAGTTGTCAAAAGCGGTACTTACACGAAGAGTGCTGCTTGGCGAAAATGAGACACGCGACGTTTTGTGGCCCCCAAAAATAAGAAATTAAGAAATCGGTACCTGTGGGTTGAGAGGATTCGTTCATGCTAAAAACAGCATGATCCACGCTTCACCAAGTGGAGGTTCTCTCTCGTGACTTGTATGCAGCTTCTTCGTGCTGTTTAAGATTTGATTATTTTGCCCGAGTATTTATTCAACAAAGGGTGCTTGGCCGACCCATTAGGACGTTGCTTCAACCATGGATGTTTGCTTTGCCATTTAGGCGTATATTTTATTTAGTTGCCATAATCTGGGCTTCCCCTCACTTTCACGTTGGGTTCTCATTGTTAGTTCTGGCCTCTCCCTATTGCCATTTCTAACTTCTCATTGCCGTATCTGGCTTCGCATTGACATATCTAGCCATATATTGCCACGTCTGACTTCTCCTCGTTGACATATCTGACTTCTTTTCATTGCCAAATTTGGCTTCTCCTCATTGCTACGTCTGGCTTCTCCTCATTGCCACGTCCGGCGTCTCCTCGTTAACATGTCTGACTTCTTTTCATTGCCAAATTTGGCTTCTTCTCATTGCTACGTCTGGCTTCTCCTCATTGCCACGTGTGGCTTCTCCCCATTGCCACATCTGCAATCTCCTCATTGCCACGTCTGGCTTCTCCTTATTGCCACGTCTGGCTTCTCCTCGTTAACATGTCTGACTTCTTTTCATTGCCAAAATTTTTTTCTCCCCATTGCTACGTCTGGCTTCTGCTCATTGCCACGTGTGGCTTTTCCCCATTGCCACATCTGTAATCTCCTCATTGCCACGTCTGGGTTCTCGTTAACATGTCTGACTTCTTTTCATTGCCAAATTTGGCTTCTCCTCATTGCCACGTCTGGCTTGCCAATCATCTAGCTCACTAGATCAACAAAGGGTACACAGGCTGTTCTGTCACGTTAACGTTTATTAAGGGGAGACAGAAGGCTCAAGTACCACTGCATAGGTCAATGGTTTCCTCTCAGCAAAGAGCAATAGCCCCCAGAGCCATTGGGTAAAAAACTAAGCAGTTTTATCCCATGCGCTGTAAAGGGTGAAAGCAAACAATACCTTTGCCACCCCCACAAACATTGTCTGTAGATGCAAATCATAATCATCGCAGGGCCATTCCACCCGGAATGAGTAATGGCCATCCTCTTACCAAAATAACTCCATTAACTACTGTTCTATAATTTTTTTCTCTTTTGAAGGAGGTAACGATCCATTCGCGAATTATCGACCTACGAGGCGTTCGTCATGCGGTAAAGTTCACAGTAATTTTGCTTTATAGTTATCTAAAAGCCCCACGGCACTACAATGTTGTTGTTAGGCGCAAGCATTGCCTGTCTTTTTTTGGGAAATTGTTTACAGCCCCACGTTTCGTACATTGAATTCAAAGCAATGGAGTACTTAGTTAAAGACGTCAGAGAGAAAGCTTCAGCACACTCCATTTGCTCTGGTACTTAAGTTAATGCTAATGTACATTTACCTGGTGGTAACTTTGTTCTACACCGCAGATAACAGTTGAAATCGTCCAATATTTATAAGGGCTTGTAAGGTATTGTAACAGGTCATCCATTTATGACATAATGCCAAGATTTAATTATCCCCCCCCCTTCCCCGCCAACTCTCCGATTTGCTTCCAAAACTGACCTGATGTTTGAGAAATTTACCCCTGTCCCGATGTTTTTTACGGGTTTGCTAAAACGTACGATCCATACAGAGTGGCATTGGTAAAATCGTTAGAAAGTAACTCCAAATTATCATTTGAAATTATTATTCATAATTCCAAGTAGCGAAGGCCTCAGTTCTAGCTTCGGGATAATATTTTGTATGAAAGTTTGATTCATGGTTAGAAAATGGCGAGCAATTACGTAGAGAAGTTGAGGTTGATCTGTGGATGGTACGGTACAATTGACCTTGAATGGCTGCCCTCAAGCAGATTGTTTCGTTAGCATCTTACCATATTATCGATAAAAGGTACAAATGTGATAGCACCTACCCTAAAGACTCCCGCTTATCTGTCCTCCACATTTCGCTATCCCTTGGTTGATGTCATGAGTGGACGGCCCCGAATATTGAATCTTTAACGTAGTCTGGTGGCCTTAAGCCATTTAATTGTATCCAGACATAACCAAATTGTACGGTAATAACAGTACATTGATACTTCGTATTTGGGTGATAAGTTGTGTTTTGATTGCTAGATGTACGCTGTCAATTTGCTTGTGAATGTTATCCTGTTGATAGAACACAGACATTGGTCATGGTATTTTATTTGTAAAACCGAAAATCTTTCAATAAGTATGCTATTCATTAGTGAACCGTACCTCCCTCTTACTCACAACCACAAAGTTGACTGAGCAAATTAGAGTAGCTTGAATACTAGTCGTCAACTTGGCATTATTCACGAGGGTTGCCATGTGGCGAATTTATGTAAACCCGTAAGTCGGGAAAATATAGTTATTCTTTAGGTGATGTCAAGAGGTTTCAAAGTCGCGAACGTCTACACAGTAAACGACTGCTAACTCCAAATGCTGCTTTGGTCAGTGTAGATCTGTTGTGTCTTGAAGTTGTTCTGCCATCATCATCCATCATCATCATCATCAGTCATGATTATCACCACCACCAGCAGAAACTATCTTTATGATCTGTCATCATCATCCATCATCATAATCATCATCATCCTCATCATCATCATCATCCGTCATAATTATCACCAGCACCAGCAGGAACTATCTTTATGATCCGTCGTCATCATCCATCATCATCATCCATCATCATCATGGTCATGATCATGATTATCGTCAGAAAAATTAATGTCTTTTATCATCGTCAACATTATCATAATAATAATAACATTTTTGTCTTGATTTAAGGATATGAGAAATGGCTGGCTTGAATTTAAAGTTACCAATTATGACGTTTAAAATTGATCCTGAGAAACGACGTCTTCAGACCCCACCCAAGGCGGTCGTTGCTAACCCAGAATTCTCTAAATACTTTTCCTCTACACTGATCTAAAGAATAACTCTCTATGTAGAAACCTCGACAACTTTCGACAGTTTTTTTCTACGCAAATATTGATGTGTTATATGGGGGAATTATTTGTCCTTCTTTGACTCAGCTGTGCTTGACTACGTCATACGATTTGCAAGCCCTTCCGTGAATAGTCAAACTTTGAGTCCATTCCCAGAGAGATGACCCCTGTTTATACAATATTGTTTATGGGTTGTTTATTGGGGAAATAACATTCATTATTGAATTTCATGATACTTGTAGCGACCTTAGCTGAGTGTGTGTTTTGCCAAGGCAGCACTTTTGACAGGATTTTACTGGTTTTGTATGGAGCTGTATGTTTAAGGTCCATACTTATTTATACGTCCCTTTGTAGTATGTAAATGGAAGAATGCGTATTTTCTCAAGTCAGTGATCGGTCGATATTTGTAAATTTCTTCACTTGATTCGCTTATCCTGACTATTTGAATTTTAAATTTTTCCAAAGACTAACTTTATTGTGATGTTATCTCTGCGCTGTTTCATGTCGTAGTTTTTCGTTGTCATAAACGTGAATCATACCTTATTTGTGGAATCTGCTGTATAGCTTAGGGATTCTGGAGGAGTGGCCAACATTTAAGTAGACTGACCTTGTTATAAGAGAGATGCTATAGGTATACACAAAGTGAGGAGAGTTTGTCAACCTGAGTGATATATGCGCGAGTTAGTGGAGCGTGGTTCAAGATTGGACGTGGAGAACCAGCCTTGCAAAGGTCGAGAACAAGTGATCAAAGTTGTTGATGAATGATCAATGCTGAGGATGAGTGATCAAAGTTGAGGATGAATGATCAAAATTGAGGGATGAGTGATCAAAATTGAGGATGAGTAAGCAAAGTTTAGGATGAGAAATCAAAGTTGAGGTAGAGTGATCAAAGTTGAGGATGAACGATCAAATTTGTGGATGAACGATCAAAGTTGAGGATGAATGATCAAAGTTGAGGATGAGTAATCAAAGTTGAGGATGAGCGATCAAAGTTGAGGATGAATGATCAAAGTTGAGGATGAGTAATCAAAGTTTAGGATGAGCGATCAAAGTTGAGGATGAGCTATCACGGTGAAAGGTAGTTGAAGGAAGCTTTGAGGATTAGTCGGCAAGGTGAAGTATCGCTGAACAATAGTTGAGGAATTGTTTTCGGTGCGAGGATATGCTGTGAAGATGGAGAACAAATAGGCAATATTTGAGATAGTGGAAATCGGATGATCGAAGTGCCGGATAATTGAGCAACGTGTAGGAGAGTAACATTTAAGCATTGCACGGGGGATCATGTTTTGAAGACGTGTCATCGAGATGTAAGGCAGCCTAACCATGTTAAGAAGGGTGACTTTAGAAGGATGATCTGTTCGCAAGGTGTAGGAGAAAGTGTAGGTCATCAAATTTGAAGATGTGTTTTTAAGCTGGGGGTGTTAGGTCATACTTTGGTTTTGTGTGATCACTTCGTAACTAATGGAAAGTAGATTTTATCTAGTCTCGGGATCGAAAGTGATCATGAAGTATGTAAACATTTCTCAGGATGGGTAAACGATGCTGAGAAAGGAGATACAGGCATGGTGCAACTGGAGCCCCTGTACATGCTGTCTAACAGTTTTGGATTTTTCAGAGGCCATTGACAACGTGGATCAAAAGACAGATGTGTGCTTGCTCCCAGCATCTGACATGCATCATTAACCTTTCTCATAAAGCCATAATGGGGTGAGTTTCCGATTAATAGGTAATCCAGTGTGGAGTAATGAGCGAAAAACATGTGATTTGTACATTCTATTTAACGTTGTGGGGAAGTCTTAAGCGTGGTAGGGGGCGGCTTGGAATGGAATGGCAGTCAAGGCCGAAAGCGAGGCAAATGAGTTGACAAACTGGAGGTTCCGGGCGTACTTTGCCGGAAACATTTCCTACTAAAAAGGAATGATGATCATATTCATTTTCGTTATGATTTTGCCTTTTTCTCTACCTTGTTTCCTCATTCTTAATCGTATAATGATTATCTGAAGGCTGCAATAGGACTAGCAACCTATGATGGCCATAGCATCAAGTTGCAACATAATTTGCTTTCTGTTTTTGAGTTTTCTTACTATTTGTGAGTTTTCGTTTCTAATTATAACCACACATATATAATAACAGAAATGTTCATTCCATACTTAAATGAATACATAAAACAAAATACATTCAGAGATAACAGATTAATAAAAAATTAAATAGTTACTTTAAACTATGGTCTTCAGTATCCAGTATGTAATCCCTTCATTTACATAAGAAGTTCCTTCTTGTTTCATTCCTCTCAACGAATTAATTCGCAATTGTTCTATGTCAACCCTGTCCATATCTCTCTTTTGAATGTTAGCAAACATGATGTTATTCAGATGACCTGCTGCCGCCTTTGGCCGCCCGATGTTTTAAGTCGTCGCATAGTGCTAAATATGCGCTCACAGGATGCTGAGGAGAGTGGTACAGTGTAATAAAACTCTATGATCTTGTGGACTTTGGAGCATTGCTTCTTTGCAAGGAACATTGAATTCAAGATATCGGTGGTGGTTGAAATACGGAATACTGATGTTATTTTCTTCTTATGTTGACGAGGCCAAGTATTATAGGCAGGTCATGAAGTTGCATTCTCGGATTGTCTCTGTCAATCAATGCATGAGCTATACTATCAATAGGAAACCCTCTTTCAGTCACTGATCCTAACAGGATTTTTTCTATATTCCTTACGAAGGAGAAACCATCCTGCTTGAACCATGCATCTGAATCTTGGTACAATCACGGCAATTGCTTCATAAAGTATGATTGGTGCATCTGGTCAAAGCTCCCATCTTCTGCTGTTTTAGTTTTATGAAGCCTGTCAGTTAGAACACTATCTCTATATTTCATCCATCTTGCGACTTTCTTTCGTCCGCCCCAATTGGCCATTTCCTCTACGCCAGAAACAGTCTTTGCATCATTGAGAATACGCGTACATTCTCTCTCATTCCTCATTTCGCTCAACCTTTGGAGTGTATGTTGCAGAGAATGTAAAGCATAATCAGCAGATATATCAACTGCTTGGACTTCTTTTTGAGAACTTTTCAAACAAACAAAGAAGCTTTCGTGTCACATTTAAGCCACAAAGATCCTGCAGTGAAGACAACTGGCACTCTAGAATTTCTTGAATTCTCATTTTGCTATAAGCAGAGATGCTTGGATCATTCTTCAGCATTTCCAGTGTTGTACACAGCTCAACGCTCTTCTCAAAGATGACATCAGCTGCCTTTACACTTGTTCTCCATCGTGCTGCAGACTGGCTCCGAAGTCATAGAATATTGTATTCAACTGACTCTTGCTCTTATTTGAACTCCATCTGAACTTCAAACAGGAGAATCTGCTGATTAACTCGTTGCAGTGGGTGAAACAGTGAACATAGATAGCACCAGGGGAAAGATCAGCTTTAAGCTTATTTGTTAAAGATTCGAATGCAGGAGCTCCGTCAAAGCTCATCGCTACCATCTTTTTGCCATCCAAACATGACCTAATGAGGATATTTTTGTGTATTTTAGAAGTGTCAGTTGATAATTCCTCGGAGCATTCAAAAATGCCAAGGAAATCCTCAGAAACTTGATAGCCATCGGTGCACCTTATGACAGAGAAAGACAATTGCTCTTTTTTGGACACATCAGCTGCTTTGTCGGCAAAGATACATAGGGTTTGTCTTTAAGTAGCAGTTATCACTTTGTCGAGATCAAATTGGTATATATGTGACTCTGAATGATTTCACCCCAAATAGCAACCCTTTGATACAAAAATGTCTTCAGAGTTTGAAAATGAGAAATGAGCCCTTGTTTTCGAAGCTGGTGTTTTCCAAGTGGAAGTGAGCTAAATGTTCCTGTAGTAGTACGTTTTACGTTTGTACCAAATGCATCTTTATGAGCAAAACTATCCTCGTGGTCCTTAAACTTTTCAGGGTCTTTCTTCCTGTTGTCAAAGTCTTCTCTGTATTTGGAACTGAATGCTCCCTTGTGTGTGCATCGCTGTTATTAGTGCACATTTAGCAAAAGGCCTTTCTCTTTTCCCTGTTATAAACAGGCCAAACATGCCTAGCAAACCATTCTCCGAGAAAGAATCTACCATTCCTTTGACTGCTTTTCTTGTCTTGACAAATGTAATAGACTAGTGTAATCCTTGGAAAAATTTAAGCAGATTTCTTGTACAACAATGTTATTTCCAATGCAATTTGCATTTGGTTCTCAGATGTACCCTCTTCAGTTCTTGCACAAACAGCAAAATTATCGTTTGGACCACTAGCTCTTGCAAATATCGTTCTTATTCGTGACTGAGCGGCCACCTCAGCAAGTGCTTTCGTAGCAGCCCCTTTGTTTTGGTCTGCTCTTGGCATCATGTAATGAAAATTACAAGTTCTTTTATTCAACAATCAGATCACTATTGAAGCTTAAGAGCAATTTGTTTGGATTATTATCCTGCCTTAGATGTACTTAAAAGGTGAGAAAAGAATGTCCTATGTGCTTGGAGATCAATTTAGACCAAAAGATGGAATGTTGATGTAAGATGATGTTTTTTAAGTGGCCTGTAGAGCAAATGATTGTGCATTATGTGGCAGCTGAAACCCTGATTAACGAAATGAATGAGAACAAAATCGATAAAAAATTTTACTAGGGCAAGGTCATGATTTCCATAGTATTTTGCGTTCTCAAACAAATTATTGAACAGGCACTTTTGTCCCCTAAAGAAAAGGCACGAGAGACGCTTGCCCTCCCGCGCCCCCGTTTCCAGCATCCCTGGTCTTAAGGCGAAGTTGCCCCATCTAAAAGTGGGTCGAGGGAACGTATTTGGTGCCCGTGCGCATGGGCTGCTTTTTAACTCACGGTTAATTCCTTTGTAAAAGGAATAAACGGAGTTATTCAAATCGGTTGAGTGTGAACTTTTTAGAGATGTTACATGAGAACAAAAATGTAACTTTTAGGTCTGTGTTAGTCAGGAACCTAGGCATTTAGTAAATCTTCGATAAAAAATGTTTACTTTATAAAAACAGAAGTTACAAAAGCAAGGTTACAGTAAATGTCGTATCATAAGAGCAATACTTGACCATGAGTTCGCCACATGTGTGCTTTAATTTAACTCACGGTAAAAGGAGTTATCCAAATCCGTTGAGTTTGAATTTGTTAGTGACGCTACAATTTTACCGCAATGCTTTTGGTTGAGTGGAAATTCGATTGTTTGGCGAGTGCAGCCCATCATTCATCATGAGGAGAACCAATTGGCAGTAAGGGAGCGGAGTATATCATGCCATTATTGGAAGAACCAATCAGGATCAATGGCAGTGGCGGCTGGTGGGGTTTTTGTAAAGGGGGGGGGGAAATTTCAGATTTGTGTGTGACCCATAGAGATAATAGCCTGTTATTTCTATGGTGTGACCCAATATAGTTACAGGGGCCACGCTCGTGTTAGAGATGTTACATGAGAACAAAAATGTAACTTTTAGTTCTGTGTTAGTCAGGAACCTAGGCATTTAGTAAATCTTCGATAAAAAATGTTTATTTTATAAAAACAGAGGTTACAAAAGCAAGGTTACAGCAAATTTGGTATCAAAAGAGCAATACTTGACCGTGAGTTCGCCACAGGTGCGCTTTTCATTCTCCCAGAGGAGTCATTACAAACCGTCATCAAATCGAGGCCATCGGCCAGGTGCCTCGATCTTTGGTTTAAGTGTAAGTTTGGAATGAAATGGCGGATAAACACTGCAAAAGGAAGTGGTAAGTGTCGTTTCAAATAGCTGTGAATAATCTCACTTGTCAAGGCAATTTGTAGTTGTTTTGAATGTGACGTATGACACGGTTTTTTGCTGAACACAGCCTCATTGGTACAGCAAAGTTGTTCGGATTGACCCAGATTGCTCAGCGCATTCCTTACCACTGGAATTTGACTGCTCATATTGACCATTGCAAAAGTCAGTTATTGAACTCATATCGTCTCTTTGGTATCAGGTGATTGCTGACATGTGCATTTCCTTACAAAAGGTCATGTTTTGTACCAGAATATGGCTGTTGCACACTCGAGATTATTTTACGATGTTTTCGAGCCGCACATTAAATATGATACTTGCACGCCATCTGGCAATGACCAAAATATTTATTGTACTCAAAGTTAACCAGATTAGAAATTAAAAAGATCACAGACGCCAATTTTTGCTTCCTGAAACGCTGCAAAAGAAGCGTATTGATAGTAGGCCTATATTCTAAAAATCAGTTAGTCGCTGCCTTATCTCGATCTGTGACTACACAATGGAAGTAAGAAACATCAGCTTGATATAACAAAGTCGACTGCAAATTTACTTGCCAACGAAAATCTGAAAGTTGCAGGTGACAGAAGAATTTTTCTTATCTAGGTACTGAGTAAAGTTTTTTTAAGGTTGAATAGAAAAATTTATGTAGCAAAGCAGCATGATGTGTTGATAAAGTTCATTTGAGTTGAAAATATCCCATTATTGTCAGTATTAGCACCCTTGTCACAAACTGATTGTTTTTTGTTCTCAGTTAATCTAAGACCTTTACTGCCAAGGGAATATTTGGTTCCATTTCCAGCTCATTCATTAACCTGACCGCAGAGTATCACATGTTATTCCAATACTACACATAATCTTGCTGTTGTTGGTTTCTATAATTATCAGTAAATGCGAAGCAAAGGACCAACTCAAAATGGCTGCAGCCTCTACAATGTTCTGTCTGCATTCTTTGACTGTTCTGAACTAACACTTTTTCAGATGCAAATTTGTTTACAGCTGTTACTTTATATTTTCACTGTGTTAATCTTAGTATCTATTTTTCTTATGCCCATTACTTGTTTATATACAGTAGATCTTGAACGACTAATTGGTCTGTTATGATCATTTCTTAGGTGTCTATAAATTGTTGATTGCAGCAAAAACTTGAAACAAAATATAACGGTCTTAACCAAGTACTTTGTTTTCTGGTATTCTTCATGAAGTCCAAGAGGGTGCATGTAAGCACTACTTTGAAAACGAATCACTGACTAGCTTTTTGCAACAATGTTTTGTATGTTATAATAACGATTGTATGTGACCATAACTGGTAAATCCTTAGTAATTCACATAGCATTGTTTTCCCTTTAACATTGGCCAGAGACTTGTGGGGTTTTTTTGCAGCCAGATAAGATAATCTCCGTTCTCAGAGATGTTTTATTGCAAAATCCAATTTATTGTGGCCTCAATGTGTTTATGTTTTATGCTGAGGTCTTCACCAGTTTTTTAGTGTATTCAGAAATTCAACAGGTCTGTACCAGTCATTGGCATCTTGAATAAATAGTAGGCCTAAAGAGTTATGGAGTAGTTGCAGTGTCTCAAGCATTGATCTGTTCAATTATTTAACATTTTTCTGTCCATGTAAGATGTTTAGAAAATGAAAATGTGCAAAGAATCAACTTGAAGTGCTTCTTTTGTCCATTCACCGTTATTCAATTCTTTTACAACAAAACATGATATCAATTCATTCAACCCTTATGTATTATTGAGCAGTCTGATTGGTCAAGCCTCATACTTTTAAAATTATATGTACAATATGTTTTCCACACTTGTAAAAGCAATAGCATTTGCTTTGCTTGTCACAATGTATGTTGTACTTTTTCTACAGTGGATTTGAATGTTGATATTTTTGGAAATATGTAATCCAATTGACTTTTATGCTGGATGGATATTGTATCCTCCTTTTTCTCTTATATCTCCTTACAACCAATCGCCAATTATTCGACCTCCTTTAAATGAAATATCTTGTGATAGGAATCGAACAGAGCATACCCATGTCGGCGTATTCTTATAAATTGCAATGTGCAACTAACAATGTTCAGTTTGAAAAATCCTGTGCCAGTTATCAACAATTGCCAATATTAATTACGTAATTAGTATGAGTAGCAAAGTCATTGGCACATTATTCACATGTTGGCTAATTGAGACCAAACATGCAAAGCTTTACGAAAGTTAGAATCCTATATCAAAGAAGGCTATGCTCAAAACAAGAAGAAATGATAGATAATTAAATTTTCAGCCCCAAAAATGAGAGGTAAAAGTTATACAAAAGCTAAAGCATATGTGTTTGTAATAGATTTTGAACAGAAATTGACATTTGCAATAGACAAGTTCATTAGAGACAAATAATAGTCTTTCGTTGGATGAAAGAAGAGTTGTTAGTAAGTTGTTAAGGGTGTATGCAAAGCTTTTTAGTATATATATTCATAGTATATATGCCTTTTACTTATGCCTGAGACTTGCTCATATGCCATAGGTATTGAACAACTAATTGGGATGTTGTAATCATTTCATAGATGTATTTAAGTTGTTTATTATAACAAAAAGTTAAAACAAGAATCAGACCCTCAAACCAAATACTTTATCTGGTGTTAATCACGTATTTAGTTTCATTTTGGAAGCTGCCTTTCTTTCTGGTCTTTACTTGCAAACACATGTAACTACTTTAGCACATGTAACTACTTCAGCACATGTAACTACTTCAGCACATGTAACTACTTTAGCACATATAACTATTTCAGCACATGTAACTACTTCAGTATCTGTAACTACTTCAGTACATGTAACTACATTAGCACATGTAACTACTTCAGTATATGTAACTACTTCAGCACATATAACCACTTTAGCACATGTAATTATTTTAGCACATGTAACTATTTTAGTACATGTAACTATTTTAGCACATGTAAATATTTTAGCACATGTAACTATTTTAGCACATGTAACTATTTTTGCACATTTAACTATTTTGGCACATGTAATTGCATGGCGTCGTAAGTATGCTGACACTGTAGTGGACTTCATTGCATTATCTGATTGTATTGCTGTTCTCAGGCTTTATGTCACAGTCAATCTGTCTATCATTGGTGTATATGTGCCAACAAATGAACATGGGGAAACTCTGAAGATCATTTCTACTCTTTTCTTCAGTCCACCTTGTTTTTGGTGCCTAAGGGCAACATTTGCTGGTGATCTGAATGCCGAATCTGGCTACAACCGAAACTGATGGGAAACATGCCTGATCCCTTTTTGTACTGCCACTGTGAATGATAATACCCTCTGCATGTTGCCTTTTGTCAGCAACTATGGTTTGGTGATGGCAACTTCATGGTTCAGACATAAACCTGCCCACAAAACCACATGGATTTCTAACCCGGAAGTTTCATTAAGGAGATTGGCCATTTTATGGTGTCTAGAAGATTTTGCTACTCTGTTTATGATGTCCAAGCCATGCACGGCACATTTGTCGGTTCCGATCATCACATGGTTCTCACAAAAATACGTCTGCAGCTGCAAAGATTACCATGCCACAAGTAAATGGCATGCCCAAATCACAGTGTTTTGCAAGATCTGCAGGTAGGAAAAGCTTTCCAGCTGGATTTTTCAAACCGGTTCATTGTGCTAGAAGAAGAGCCTTGGCAGGTGGGGGTTGATTAAGATTGCCACCTCCGACACACATGTGTAAACCTCAGGGTATGCATAGGAAACCATGGATCAGTGATAATGTGTTGCACATTGTGGACAAGCAAAGAACAGCTATGCACAAGGGATACAATAGAGCCAGTTTCAGAAGTGGACGAGGTTGCATAGATCAATTTTTTGACTCCACCAAGTCTTTGAGAAATGTGTTCAAAATGCCCAACCTAACTGTGCTCTTTTTGTACACTTTGTGGCAGCTTTCGATTCTTTACACCACCCCTCACTTTGGGCTGCACTCCTGAATCTTGGCTTACCATGGAAGCTGGTTACTGTGCTTAAATCCATGTATGGTGGCAGCAAGACCATAGTGAGACAGTAAGGGGATGTCAGTTGGTAATTCCCTGTCACAACCAGCATCATAGAGGGTTGTGTAATCTTTCCGTTTCTCTTTAATATGACCCTGGATGGGATTCTTGCAAAAGCTGTGATTGGTAACACATGTAACTACTCTAACACATGTAACTATTTTAACACATGTAACTACTTTAACACATGTAACTATTTTAACACATGTAACTACTTTAACACATGTAACTATTTTAACACATGTAACTATTTTAACACATGTAACTACTTTAGCACATGTAACTATTTTAACACATGTAACTACTTTAACACATGTAACTATTTTAACACATGTAACTACTACCCATTTAACAATCTTATTTAAGGCTTTGACCGGCCACATTTTCTAATCTCAATTAATAAATGGGAACAATTATGAGTCGTTTAAAGTTAAGATATCGTACATATTTAATAGCCAGTTACTTTGTTAGAGACTCCTAAATTATGAATGGTAAACTTTATCCTGCATGACATTTCTACTTTTGCCTTAGAGTTATTACGTAGAGTTATGTTTAACAATTAGACTTCATGAAGGGATGTAAGGAATTTGTGCCAAGTGCAATGACAGGTGCAAAATTCTTTTGGTTTTTTCTGCCTGTATATGGTTAACGCTACTTTTATGGTGTAAAGCTGCTTTTTACTAAATAACTTTATTATCCAAGGTTTTGTACTTTGAAAAATTGTCAATGTCTCAGATACGAAAAAAGGCAGGAATGCTTACTATAATGTGGTGAAATCTGACCAGTAGATGGATTTACAACAGAACTATCTGGTTTCCTGAAAATGATTATTTACAAACTATGTACAAGTGTGTTTTTATATTGTGCTGCTGATCATTAATGTCTGTATATTTTGCTTTATTTGGATTGTTTTATATTTAGGTAAGCTGAAGTAAAGCTAGAGGTCATAATGGCTACCATGTTGCAACAGCGCTTGCAGCAAATCTTTTCAGGCCTTAAAAACAGGAATGAAGAGATACGTGCAAAATATGCACAAGAGCTGCAGCACTTTGTGACCACAGAGCTGCGAGAGGCATCTGCTGAAGAGTACCCGAATTTGATGGATGACCTAGTGCATGGTGTGTTTGAACTTGTTCAGAGTTCTGATGTCAATGAAAAAAAAGGAGGCATACTTGCGATAGGTTTGTATTACACTTGTCTGCTTCAACTTACTGTTTCTTTATTACTTTCTACTTCTTTAAAGCTAACAGTGCAGGCATATATTAACTCAGTCATTGTCCACCCACTCTTCACTCCATTAATTTACTCACTGATCATTCACTTGCTCATCATTCACTCACTCATCATTCACTTGCTCATTATTTACTTGCTCATCATTCACTCACTCATCATTCACTCACTCATCATTCACTCACTCATCATTCACTCACTCATCATTCACTCACT
>JANTCA010038716.1:0-20032 GCA_024741275.1 Chironex yamaguchii
CCTTGCACTCCCACTGAGAGAGTAATTCTTTTCCTAAAATTTGAATACCTATTTAAATTTGGCCCCAGCCGCCCCTGTGTCCCAGGTATAGCAAATGCTGAGTTGGAGCACTAATTAAAGCATTATCTATTTTCCTATCTTATCAAAGGTAACTTTGAAGTGCTGTTTTTTGATGGATTTCGTAAAGTTGTGAGCAAAAGCAGTATCAAGGTTGATAAAAAGGTGAGATATATATATATAAATATGTACATCCAAATTGTTATGCCTTCAAATTTTTTTATTGTTGAAAAAAGGCCAGATTCCTAGACTGTGTGCACTGCATAAGGAATCAGGGTCATTGACTCCGAGGGAAAGAAAGGTAAAAATTTAATGTGTGAATGGAATGTTATGTTTATCCACTGAGACTCAAATAAGGTCTCGTTCGCTCACCGGTTGGTTTAATGAATTTTCTGTCCACTGCATTCGTAGGTAAGAGGTATACCAATTAAATTACAGAGGTATTTTGTGGCTTTCAGAATTTTTCTGATTCCAAGCTCTTTTACCAGTTTTCTAATAGCAACCATTTCTATTGAAAGCATTGTCTAACTCTTGCATTGCTGTACAATTTCATACTTTGGTGAGTGAAACTAGGCTTGTATTTGCAATCCTTATACCTAACAGCCAACACTTAAATCTCCATGCCATAACAGGATAAAGGTTTGGTAAAGGCCTTCGAAAGCACTTGGTGTCACTAGCCAAAACTCAGTGGTGGGCAAGAGGGAGATATATTAATTCAACTCTTTATTTGCATTTTAGCTTTTGGCTTTGTCAGTGCCAGATATTATTTATGTTGTCTGCTTGTTGTACCAAAAACTGAACTTGTAGATGCAGCATTCAGTAGAGGGCAGCTTTTATCAGAGGGCCACGTTACTTAGAAAACAAAAAATGAGATAAAAATAGGCTTTAAACATTGTTTTCCCTTCCCAAAAAATGTAACAAATGGTTGTATGGACAAACCTTCATAGATGTCTTCAGGGTATCAAAATTTCAAAGAATGTCAAGATAACTGTCCTTATCACAGTCCTTATCTATGACATGAAACTCATTGCTTTCACAGACATCAGATGTTTAAAGGGTTATGAGAAGCTTCATCTTCATCCAGTGCCTCCATTGACTGTTTCAACAAAGCAGCACCAATTGAATAAGGTCAACCAAAAACAGTTGATTTGCACATCCTTTTATCCATCTGTAGCTACGTTTCAGGCACATCTTGAAAATTGATAATCATATTATTACTCAATCCATTCCACTCTTCCATTGTATAAGCTTTTGTCAAGGTTTCGATTTCCCCATTCGTTAATTGTTGTGCAAATTTCATCATATATGCTTTTAAAAATGCACCATAGAGGACAGCTTTTTTCCAAATGTTTTCCAAGAAGTGTGGCGTTTATTAGAGGGTGGTGTTTGTCAGTGGGAGGTGTTCATTAGAGGAAATATGGTATTCTTAACTGTTTCATTTCCTGAAGTTAATATATATTTAATAAACCTTAATGATTGAGCCCCTGACACGCAGGGAGAACACAATCTCTTATAGGGGATTATCTGTAGATTCATTACTTTGAGTATTGTGTAATGATGAAAAATCTTTAGAGGAGTTGGATTTGGTTGAGCCTTCTTAGAGACCAGTTTGGAATGTTTGTTAAGTAAAATTTCTGTGTGTGCTTTTACAATATCTACTTCTTCCCCAATACAATGGTAACTATGAGCACTTTCACGTTTGTGAGGGAATGCATGTAGGAGTATGCTCCAGTGTAGAAAAGGGAAAGTAAAAAACTAAAAGTAGAAATGTGAAGAAGCATTCACATAAGTAGTAGACTGAAACAGACCACAAACTGGACAACCATCTTATATGTCTGTTATGTCTTGGGAATCAGATATTTGATAATTTGTTTAAAATTTTGTAAAGTTTGTTATTAGTGGAAATATTAGCTGTTCTGTTTTAACTTCACCATTAATCTGGTTTTTTGCTCACACGTGACCTAGTATATGTATGTTTTGTTGATAAAATATTGGCATGGAGTTACTGTAAAGTAGGGATAGCAAGTTTATAGGTTATTAAAGATTAATGATTCATTATCTTGCCAGTTCTCTGTAGTATTAATATCTCTGCTCACTGCATCTATAGATGGTGTGATAACAATTAGCCTACCACAGCTGTGCCACACACCTCTGTCCTTCTTTGTCTTATTTTATTTTCTCTTATGTTTATGTTTAGGAGCTGTCTTCAATATGAAGGTTGGCCGCCATCACCAGTCATCCTCTGTCTTCTGCCATTCTGTTTGTCTGTCCATATCTCTTGGTGCACTCCAGAAAAAGATGTCATCCATCCACTTCTACCTAGGTCTTCTGCAGCTTCCTTTTCTCTTTAAAGTTCGTTTAAAAATTACTTTTGACAACTCCCCACTACTTCCTCTCATTACATAGCCAAGTCACATGCACATGTGCAGCATCAGTCACCAGCTTCTCTTTTGTTAAAGCTATACATGGTCATACTTACCTGCTGGTTACTTTTTCTCTCCCACTTTTATTTATCAGTCTTCTATAGCACAACATCTCAAATGCATCAAGTCTATTTATGATCTTTTTTGTGAAAGGCCATATGGCAGTGTTGAAAACATGTAGTACCTCAGAAGTTGTAGCGTTAGTTTGATGCCACATCTCAGAAATTGTTTGTCTACCCAGAATTTTGTCTTTCCCTTGCCAATCCTTTTTCTGATTTCTTCCTCTATTTTCCATCTTCAGTTATGGTGCTTCTAAGATAGTGGTATTTGCGCACATTTTTCATAACCTTGCCATTCACTGTCCTCATAAATCTTTCCAGCTTACCGTACGAATATGCATGATTTTTTTTTGTAGCATTCAACTGCATTACTTCTTACAAGTTATCCAGAGACCCTCCACTGTTCCTTAGGCTAGCAATAACAAATGAACAATGAAGGGCAAGAAGCTATAGAATTTAAATAATGAGCTCACCACGGGACTTGATGAAAGCTTTTTAGTTTCTGGCAACAATGTCTTTGCACAAAAGTGGTAGTTCATTTACATTAAACTATTTTGTAAATGTTTTATTTTATGCAGAAAACATACAAGAATTTAGAGCAATCACCACGCCAAGAGACAACAGCCACAACAACAACAAGCAAGCCCCGTGCTGACCCTTGTACAATAGTGTCTGATGCTAGTGGTGGGAGTAGACTTCGTAGGCCTGTAGCTATGGCTGATTTTGTGACTGGGTTAACACGGAAAAATAAAAGACGTAGCGATCAAGATGATAGTCCTGGAGGATCAGGAGAAAGACATATAAGGTAAGCAAACCAACAATTAAAGCAAGGCTATATTTGATAATGAGTGTTTTCCTACCTTGTGTTGTCTTTGTATATATATATTCGTATATATATATTCAGTTTAAATGTTAACACTGAAGCTTGATTTAACAGCAATGCCAGTGCATACAATGCAATATGAGCACTTTTTTTTCATGTTTTCCAAATGATTACAGTCACCAATGTCAGTTGTTATAAGTTCTTTTTGTTGTGCGTCAGTGCTTTGTTTCTTCCATGAAAGTTGTACTTCGATAATATATATACAATAAAGTATTATAACTAAACACTTGATACGTGGTAGTGGACAGTAAAACAAATTGACTCAAATCATGGTCAATCCAGGTTTAGTGGCAAAGAAATTACTTAGTAGACTTACGAAAGCTGGCACTATACCTTAATTACTTTCTCACACATTTGCTGCGTGTGTGCCATTAACTATAATGTAGAATCCAAAAGCAATGATTCTTTATAAGATTTTGTATTTCTTTTTAAATTAAGTAAAGAGTTGCCAGCTTGAAACACGAGAGGAATTGAAGCTGTAATCAATGACCCACCCAGTCAGTTTTCTGATCTCTAGTGACACGTAAACTCCAGTAGCCAATATAAGAAGAGGAAAAAAAACCAGCAAGAATATTTGGATGTTGAAGCTGCAAGCAAAAATACAAGCGATGAATTGATCAAAGTGTCAAATCTACCATGACATTGCATAGCCAGAGGTTCTTCAGCTGTAACCAATAAATGTAATCTTACAATTTATAGATACTAACAACTGGATTATTTCATTTTGTTGCCAATTCTCCCAAGAAAATACAATAATCTAGAAGAAGCAAGTTCACATTGTAACTGTCAGCATTTATTTATAATGTATGTTAATGACAAAGTAATTTCAGAAGAAACGGAAACTAAATCTTAAGTGGGGTATTAGTAAATTTTTAAAGCTTAATCAATACATTGTAGATAACCACCTTGTTTACAAACTTTACAATGGCATACCAATCACCCCCTGGTTAAGTTCAAGGTCAAGGATTAGTGTAATTTTTAGATATCAAGATGGGCTCTAGGTATTATGACACGGAATGCAACCCAATTAGTGAGTCACGTTGCCAGTAGGCAAAAGTGTCCGTAGCTTTCAGCAAGGTTCCAGTATTAGTTTTTAAACCCTTTTGCTTTTATCATTGGCGCGTCAAATTGTGCACTAGTTACCTCGGTAGCCCAAATTTTTCTTACTAATCATTGCCAATGCTTCTCGAAAGGAGTCGAGACTCTTGAAATTATATGTATTCTACTTGTTCATAAGATCAAAACGCATTATGGTGTTTTAAAGTAAAACTAGCTACCTCTATCAATTTTGTGTATTCCTCCATCACGGTCCTTGTTAAAAGTGGAGATCAGGTTTAAACCATGGAATGGATGCCATTTTAGCTTTAGCTGTAAAAGTGTTTTGAAAAGGAGGTATGATTTGCCAGAAGCTAAACGGCTAGCACTGGGACGTCTCGGAATTTACTGGGTTAATTTTTCCTTGTTCAGTTTTCGCACAGAACAAGATGGGTTCATAAGCCATATAATGAGGTGGTTTTGAGAAACCCTAACCCAGAGATATTAGCCGATGATGTTCCTCAGGAATATTTTAATTGACTTGAAAGAAAGTGTATGCTGTTTATTAGTTCTGTCGTGAATTTGACACCAATTAACGTCCATTTTGGCAGTATTACTAAAGCCTTCATTTCAAATTGCAGACAAATGACTTAATTTAGAATTTATAGCATTGGGCAATACCTGCTTCCCGTCTTATGTAGATTATAAAGTTTGGTGCGGCCTAGATAAAATGTGTCCTTGTAACCAATTATAGTTTTATGGGTCTGTATTGAATGATCTCAAGTAGAACAAGTCGGAAGAAAATACTGAAGGCATACTTTGGTCTTTATTGAGCTCAATATTACAATTTTCATACTGTTTCAAAACACGAATATTACTGTAATCTAATAGTATAAAGAATCTGATTGTTGGAACTTTTTAAATGTTACTTTAGCTGTTTAAATGAAACATAGTATAAGTTGGTTGTACCTTTTTCATTGTTTATGATAAAGGATTGCATTAGTAAGGTTTTTGGAGAAAGTTTGCCGTACTCAGTTGTTACATCTGTTATGGATATGAATAGCAAGTGCTGAGCATGCTTAAAAATTCTTTTGACTATAGAAAATTTGGGGTAGAATGAAACCTGTATTACACTTATTGGTGGTGTAGTCTGTGATGTTCGTAAGGGCCTCTATTTTAAGGCCTCTCATGAAATAGAAATGTATATTGCTATCTGCATGAGATGTAGTTGATTATTAAACCTAGAGTATTATGGTAGCAATTTTACGTTGCCATTCACTATATACTTTCTTCTGAGAGCAATGTTATGTTATGTTTTTTAATAATTGTAATTTTAGGTTTTGGTAATTTTAGTAAACAGGCTTAAAACGTGAGAATAGTGGCTACGAAAGTTAGCCTTTTATCACTATTTAGATAAGAAGTGTTCCAGACATATTTTTGATTGCCATAGCACGTGGTACTTCTGTTGATATTGGTAGCATACAGTATACTGCTGGTTACAGTTAAGAATTGGCACATGCAGATGACACTTGACGTTTTACGGCTTGCTTGTTTCAAATTGTGCTGTCTTATTTTGTTAAAAAGGAGGTTTCCTTGCCCTAGCGCTACCCACAGCTCAAATGCCATGATCATGATCAACAGATTTCTCAAATGAGGACAAGACCAGTCGGTGTTTCAGGCTTCACGAAGCAGAAGCCTTCAGCTGCATGTAATTTCTTATAGTTTTGTTTATCTGAATCAATTTTAATATTCCCTGATGTTTTCGCAAATTTGTATTTTGTATTGTTAGTATTTGTTCATTCTTTAAACATGGGTATCTTTTGATTACACCAAAACCACGCAGAATTTGTCTCTACACAGCAAAAGTAGCCAAGTGCAAGGAAGATTGTCTTTGATTATGTATTTTTATTATTACGGTAATGCTAAATCGATTTTCTGCTATGATAATCAAAGTATAGGTACCCTAGCATTGTTAGGGACATGGTTTAAGATGACTTGAGTAATCAGCTTAGTACAGAAGTGTAATGTAATGCTGCAGATGGTTGCTCATTTTCCTTTGGCATTTAGTGGATGCCTCCCTTTTTTGTATCTCTCTCAATCGCACATGGCATCGATGATTTTGCCTATCAGTGAATTACCGGGATTTTGAGGACAAGCGAATACGCAGCTGAAATCTAAACGCATAAATTCTCCTCTTCATGTTCTGTTGATTGTGTTGTTATTACTGTAAAATGGTGTTGCTGTTGTTATAATTATTGACGGATGTACTTTGAAGTGGTCTTATTACCTTATGCTTTTTAAAGATTAGACATTTGGAGGGAAATTGTTTTAGATACTGTCGCTTGATCGTTCTACGAATTTAATCTATAGGATAGGGGGGTCAGTCTTTGCAAGACCATAATATCTTAAGCAGAAAATGCAATTTTATGAAGCTAAGATGTGATATCTGATTAAAGGTACAACTTAAGTGTTCTTTTAGAGGGAAAAATAGTCCATTGGCAATCTTCATGATTATAGACAAGCACAAGAATTGTGGCCTTTAGCGAGCGAAATTAAGAGTTTCTCGCAAGAATAAATGAGAACAAATTTCTTACCCAGTGTAGAAGTTTACGAAAATACTTAAACATTTCCTAATTTATGGAGGACGGAACGTTTTACACCCTAATGTACCGCATTTTTCATAAGTTAGGTCTAAAACGTGGAGCATTTGAGGCAATTTTACTTTATTTCCCACCCATATTTTGTGTTTTATTATAAAGCGCAATGCAGAACAACAAAAAGAAAGAAGGGTTTAGGGCGCCGATTCTCGACTTGAAGATTTACTTCTAAAACAGATTATGCGCTGAAGATTTTCGTTTCAATATCTGGAAATACTGCACAATGCAGGCAAAAAGAGTTTGGGGCTGGATGGTTCATTTTAGAATATGCAGACAAAAAGAGTTTGGGACTGAATGGTTCATTGTAGAATAGATTCAGTGATCTGGAAGGACCTCTTCGTTTCTTCGCCCTGTCAAAAGGTATGTGGGTTTTTCGACTCTTTTACTCGTCGTTTGTCCGTCAATTGTTATAACATGGCAACATTTATAGTTATTTATATACATTTAAATCTATTTGAGTTATTTTCATTCACTATTCGTACCTCTCCGGTTGTCACTTGTTAGTGATGTGTTGTTGCAACACCTTGTCAGAAAGTTGAAATCACGGTGACGGGTCTTCGCGTCAAAACTAATCCTTTGTGGTTCCTTTCCCGTCTCTTAAATCTGACAGCTTACTGTCTACAATCTTTGTCGTGTGCCATATTATTTCTGATCATATGTTGTGTAATTATTTTTCATCCATCTAAAATACATAGAGAAATATCACCACCACTTCCGTGCTTTATGTTTTTAAATTATCATGACGTTGATTTCTCACACTGTGTAATATTTTGTTCTAGTGTGTGTGGTCGAGTCGAGAAGAGGACAAGAACGGGTTCTAGACTAAAGAATTCAGAATCAGAATTTTCCAGTGAAGAGGCAAAGAAAACACGTAGGAATACCGAAACTGCGAAAGAAAACAAGAAATAATGATCGACAGTTTTCTGCAGAAGAGTTACCGAGAAGCGTCAAAACGACTGAAAGTAGGATATAGACTGCTGTTCATGGAATCACGTTTTACACGCAGCAAGGGGGCTTAAATTGTAGTGAGCTGACAATGAATCAGTGTATAGTTTAGTATTATTCGATTTATAAGTAGTGGTTAAGATGATCAAGTAACTTTTGTGAAGAGAACACTCTTGTATTTTGCCTTCCGTTCTTCGGCACACGGCTCCTTTATTCACAGGATAAAAAATATGAGACGCTTGCAATAGCTACGCATATTTGGGCTCAGACATCCTAGTCTTGCAAGTCATTATGAATGACAGGTTATTACGAAGTTGTAAAACGCAAGTGTTCTATATATGCCATTTGTGCCTGAAAGTTTTAATAGACTGGCAACTGTCACCACCGACCTGCAGCAGAGTGGATGTAGCTAAAAACTGTATTTTACTGCTTATCGTTTATTGCACTGTGTTTTTGGAGTCGACAAAGATGTGTGGCAAATCTCAATTCCAGGAACTTTTGTTTACCTTTTGTGTGCTGTCTAGTATCACTGCACAGACGTTGAATGGACAAAATTTAGTTTACCTTGACACAAGTCTTTAATAGTGAACTTGAAATAATGTGTAGTGTGGTTGACATACCCGCTATGCTGGAATTTTAGACTGTTACGCCACAGACATGTGGCGTAAGGTGTGCCTTACGGTTTACGCCAGCGTAAAGTCTGGAGTTTTCTAGTCGGTCGGCGTAAATTTTTGCTCCTGTTGAAAACATAATAAGGACATAAATCATTTGCAGTGATCTTACGGAGAAAGACCTTGCGTAATGACTCAGTCGTTGGTTGTGTTTTGACTGCTAATTGAACTGTTAAAATCGCTGTTATGTTTCATGACTTTTCAATTGTAAAGGGCGACCTGGTTTATTTGTACAATCTACCTATCATTCTAATATTTGATTACATGTAAAAATTCAAAAGTGTATTTTGAGCAGTTGGCATCTGACAGAAATATCAACAAGTATTCAATAAGAAGTATATTATTTTAATACGTCGAGTTTTTCTCTTGATTGATAGATACTTGTCTTAGCTTTGGTTAAAGCTTACTTACGCATCGTGCAAGTAGTCGATGCATACATTTTAATGCAGTCTTGAAACTTGCACTCATCCACACCATTTTTATTTCTTGTTTGTTGGTTTTTTAATTCAGCTATTCACTTTCACACGGATGGTGCCACTTTCACGTTTACTGATGCTCAATGTTCCTTAATCTGACTTGAATTATGCCCAGCATGTTGTTTACGGCGACTGTTTTTACACCTTGTCGCTTGTCCCGACTCGCGAATCATCTACTTCTTACTTTTATCTTTACCGCTCCTTCCTTTAATCAGCTTCTATGGTCATCACTACTTTCTTTAATTTTCTACGTTTGACTCCCCTACTTTATTTCCTCTAGTCTCCTCGACTCTTTACGTTTCTCTTATATCTCGTCTTGTTGCTTCTTGTGTTCTCCCTACTTCTTTTTTTTTTGTTCCATTTGCTTTGAATCCTTCCCTTTACGCCTTTTCCTTTTCCTTGTTTCCACTTACACCTCTCGCATTTATTCCTCTCGTCTTTACTCCTCACACCTGTTAATGCTGTCTCCAATGCCTCTCTTCCAATGCTAGTTTCTCTGTTATTCCTCGTCCCTTTCCTCGTCTTTCTTTTACTCTTCCTGTATTTTCTCTTCCTCTCTTTGCCCTCCCCCTTTTCCCCACTTCCTTTGTTTAATCATCCCCTCATTACTCTTCCGCTCCTTACTCTTCCCCTTCGCTCTTCTTTCTTCATTGCACGCTATAGTTCGTCACTTTCAATGTAGATAACCTTTCCACGCGGAGCCCATTTCAGTTTAGACCAGGATGCGCTGATACAATGTCGTTGTTGGACTTACTGCGTGCGAATGAAACTCTTATTGGTAGTTTGAAAGCTTCAGATCCGGGGAGTGTGTCAGTGCAGACATATGCTCGGCTCAGGGGTTGGTGTTCTTTGTTCTCCCTCAGTCAATTATGTCCAGAACCACTTATTAATTCTTCTTTCTCTCGTTAAAATCAATAGCTTACATATTATTTTTTCTCTTTCAGCGAATTTAGTGAAATGAAGGAAATAAGCCCAGTTCATGACGATGAAGGAAAAGTTCCACTCAGACCCGGTCGTGGACGGAAAAGATCGGCCTCCTCGATGTTAAAAAACAGCAGTCAGAATTCTTCAAAAATAACACAACGAGTCATCGGACTTAAGGAGAATACGAGTGAAATTTGTGTTACTATCAAGCAAGACGTGATATCAACGACGGAAAAAGAGTCTCGACGACGTGGAGATAGCAATCCTATGCAGGTCGGCGGTAAAGATTCGACAAAAGGTGTTCTCTCTCCGAAAGAGTCAGATGGTATTCCGTATTCACCCACTGCAGTGTCTGATACATATTTAAGCCAGTTGCCAAGCGGTAGTGATGTTAACACTGATGGCAGTCCTGTTGAAAATGTAGGTCAAGATGGTCCTGTCCAGAAGAGAAAGAGAGGACGACCAAGTCTTGCATCAAAGGGTCTGCAGCTAAAAAGTGCCAGAAAAGGAAGTGTGGTTGTGAGTTTTGATTGGAAAAAATCACGATCAACCAAAAGACTAAAAACTGTTAGTGACTCGAACGAAAAATTACTGAAAGCTGGAGCGCGTTCAGGAACCACAAGGAACAGCGTTTTCTCTTCTGAAGCATTAGTGTCCAAGCAGCAAAGCACTACGACGCCATCAAGCATTACCCCTCCCGATGCGGAAGATAAGCTTGATTTCAAAAACAATAATAATGTGGAGGGTAGTACTACTTCCGTAACAGGGGATAGTGCATCGAAACTTCCGTTTACTGCTGTTAAAGAACACGATCCATCAAGGGTTTTGAAAAAGCGAGGCAGAAAACGGAAGCGGCGATTTGGTCCCCGAGGAAAACAATTACAAGTCGACACTTGCACTCCTGCAGGTGCGGAGGATGCTGGTGCGATTGGTAAGGAGGTCTTACCGAGATCGTCCGAGTCTGCTCTTACGGAGCCGAAGTCTTCAAATCCTGCGGAACTTGACGAGGTTATGTCGGTTGCGACTGGTACGAAACAGGGCGCTTCTGCTGTTGGCAAGCAGTCATCAAGTGTCAGGGCCAAGGCACCTGGCTCAAAGTCGACTGTTTTCCTCAAGAGGGGCAGGAAACCTAGGCCAGTAAGAAGTCGTGTGAGTGATGCACGGTCGTCCGGAACGAGAGCAGGGCAGGGAAAAGAGGTTATTAGTGAGATAGGAGACACAGCGGTTAGCGAAGACATGCCATTGTCATCAGTTGTGACTTTAAACGAGCATACTTGTAAGAATACTGTAAAAGAAACTGAAGATGGTGACGGAGACAGGGAGTATAACGAAGCTCAAGTGGAAACAACAGGGGAAGTAGCCAGTACAAAGTTAACAAAGGACGCTAGTCTGACTGACGTAGGGACGGAAAGCAAGACGGAGCTGGTTGGCTCCAACATTAGAAAGGGTTTTGAGGAAAGTAATAAATCCCCCAATTCCGCTTCTGGGAAAACGAAAGGACGTGTCGTGACGAAATCAAAACCTCGCTTTGTATCGTCGAAGACAATTGAGGAGAGTCGGAAACGTAGTCACTTTTCAGAGGTGACTCGTACTGAGAAAGTAGTGTCACATGAACCAAAAAAAGGCGTTAGTAACTCGATGAGTGTTGATGCAGACATGAAATCAAAGGACCGAGCGTCGATACTGACTTCAAAAGATAATGCCGGCAAATCATCGATAGACGAGGTCGTAGATCCCAAAGATACTGCAGTGGCCAAGGGCAAGATAGAGAACGATAAGGTCTCTCCGCTCGAGTCTTTGACCATGTTAGTGTCCTCGCAGCACATGGAAAAGCAAAGAGACAATATAGAAAATCGATTGTCTAATATGTCTAATCTGGACGAAAAGGAAACTCAAGGTAAGACTTGCCAAAGTTCATCTATTGCTCTGCCAAATGCACAAGCTGTTGGCAGTGAGAAGGCAATAAATAGCGATACTTCTGATCAGACCAAAGTTAAGGGGAGAGCAAAAAGTAAGGGCGATTCATCTGGCACTGCCAGTGGTAAGAAAGGGCAGAGGTCTAGTTCAAAAGGGCAGTCAACTTTTGCCAGTATGGTAGAGCAAGACAGACCATCGCAAGTGGAACACTCAACAGAAGAAATGAAGAGGATTCTTGCGAGAAAGATTGAAAGAGAACAACCACTTAATAAGGACAATACGCAAGTTAAAACAGATGATAGTCAGCCTCTGGTACCACCGTCGGTTCCTCTTCAAAAAGGCGGTGATGTGATGCCTCAGTCACACTTCTATGCAGCTCCTCCACTGCAGTTTAGACAGCATATCAATAGAGAATCATCGTCGGAGTTGGCAAATGTGCCGCTGTATGCCAACACAGGTAATTGTCGCCCTCCTTCAATACCCTCCTCAAGTTTCGGTAATCCCGTATTACCAGCGCCACCACCTCGTCATGAAATGTACATGTGCTCGTGTGGCAGCCCCCATCCAGTTGGTTTTGTTTACCATGGCCATATGACGCCCCCAGTTCCCCCCGCGCCACAACCTGCTTTGCTAGAGTGCACCGACCCGAAGTGTATTGGCCATCATGCACCGTCGCCGCCTATATTTCATTCCTCTCCCCCACCTTTAAGGGTCTACCAGCCGTCTCCTCCTCTGCCACCGCCCCGCTCTTTAAGCCCATTTGATGTGTGTAGGCGAAACACGCAAGGACCTGCACCACCACTTCCTCAGATTCAAGATGTTATGTCTCTGAGCACTGCGTCAGTGAGGTCACCCACGGATGTAGCAGAAGTGAGAGTCGACGATAATGTTAGCAGTCGCCCAGCTGACAGCAACACAAGTGACGTTTTGGATATTCCTGATTCCGAATGCAGAGCATCAAGTGAAGAAGTACAAATTAATGATGATGGATTACATGCCAAAGTGAACAATGAAACATTCCAGGCTAAAAAGAAAAGGTTGGATATGATAACTGGCAAACTGTCTGCGCAGAAGGTTGTCAAAAAAGAAGTAGCCTCGGATATTCCAAAGTCTGATGACAAGAAGGACCCTTCTGAATCCCCACTACAGCGCACCATCAACAATGAAAAGGAGAGCAGCGTCACTAAGAGTGCTACTACTCCTGACGAGGGCTTGGACAACCGCAATATTTTTAGTTCAACTGAAGGCCCAACCAGCACATCGTCTAGACATACTGTACCGTTCTCTGGCTACAAACACCAACAAAGGAGTAGTCCAACTAACGCTGGTTTGTACATTCAAACACCGGACTACCCCACATCCCAATTACCCGACATAGCTGGTAGTTCTTATGTTAGCCCACAACCCTTTGCCGTGTCTTATAGTCCTGAAGGTCATTTTGTCAGTGTTTCAAATTATCCGATGCCTCGTGTGGCAACTCCCGCATTGTCGACGCCGATGGAAAGTAGGAATCCGGTCCCCGGATGTGGGAGACAGTACCAGCCGCTGCTGCCCAAGGTACCGTTATCGTCACGGGCTCCCGGGATAACATTCCGACCTGTCCAATATGGTGCGGTGAACTCGCTGCCTGGTGTCAGTTCTTACGGTAGGCCACGCCCTCCACAGTACTTTGGCCATAGCTATAGCGGACATGACCATCAGCAGATGGTTGGAAATTACTCATCTTATCCACCAAGATTTGCTGTTGAGCCATTACGTAAGAATGATTATTTACCTCCTTTTCGTCCGTGTTTCCAATGCAGAATAGTTTTTTACTATCTTTATGGGTATTCTGCTAACATTCTTATCGTTGATTTATTGGTGTAAAATTCTTAAAAACGTAATACTTTTGACAACGTTTGAGGACGAGAGTAACTGCTTGGCTAAGCTCTTCTACGTGCCCGTAACTCGGGAACTGCTTATATTAACCATGGCATTTTTACTAAAGATAGTTGGAACTTTTTTGAATAAATGACTGGTAGACCGTGTAGTCATTGGTCAAATAGACCGACGGAAGGGCCGACTGGCTTGTCAAGGCCGCTCTTTTGAAACTGATAAATGCAGGAATTTGTACCTAGCGAAGATTGGGCAATTAAGGAAGCTGGAAAGTGACTTGTATGTCTTTTCGTGCATGATCTTGTATGTCTTTTCGTGCATGATCCTGTATGTATCTTTGAGCACTTAGATATTGCTTTGCCAGGGAGATTCTGGAGTTATTCCTCTGCCACAAAGCAAATGACGCCAACGCAAACTCATACACTGCTTCTTTGCTTTGCTTGCTGTATTTAGGTTATTATCCACCAGTGCCGGATGTAGCCCCACCATCATGCAACATTCGTGGATGCCACTGTATGTCAGCGAGAAGTCAGCAGAAGAGTTCGTGGGAACCGACTGCTCCTGCGTCATCTGCAACTCCTCAAAGTGAAGCTGGTGTGCCAGGTCAAGGTTTGTGTGTCTGCTAGTTTTGGTGTGCAGATCAGATCAGAGTATTCAATGTGCCTTACACCTGCAAACTTTGGAACATACCCCAGTCGGACAACACCTTTGTTATTTTGTATCGGCTACTCTAGTAGACGGAGGTAACCAGAATGTAGTGGCATAGGACTGGTATATATCAGTGAAATCTAAAATTTTTATACTTACCACCGTTGTATACGAAATAAGGATACATTCATGAAGTTTCGACCGTCAAGGCCTTAGACATGACGACAGTCAGCTTCAGTTGACTTGCTAAGAGAGACGTCCATCTTTCCTGCGGCATGATCAATATCAAAGCCTTGCCAACCTCTTAAGGAGCAGTCGGCAAATCATTCCCTTACCCACCCCCTACTCCGCCCCCGGGTTATCGAAATAAGTACTTTTTGGTTCACCGATGATTTTTATTTCGAGGCTGCGAACTTCCTGCCCACGTTGTGTGCATAGTGTATATTGTTACCAATATTGTAAATCCAAGCGAACTTTTTTTGCGTACTGTTTTCACTAATTACCAGTCGTTACTTCGACCCCTTCCTCTCGTTGTTTTGTGTTTGTGTTTAAAAAATGTTGAACGTATTTATTAAAAAAGGTAGAGGGAGAAGTGATTTAGTCTATTATAAAAGGCAGCAGTAATCGACCTAGAGCCTTCTGACTACGGATTATTACCTCGCCAAGGAGGTTATATTTTCCCGGCGTTAGTTTGTCTGTTTGTATCACCAGGGACCGGATTTTACATAAAACACATATTCTTTTCCGAGACTCGGGTTGTTCCAAATGCACGAGAAACATGTTTTTACAAGTAGAGGACCTCTCAGAATGAAGTTATAAACACATATTTGTACATATTTTTCGTACATATTACGTTAGCAAATTCTTCTCGAATTTTTGCGCGATGAATACATATTTTGATAATTTTTAGCACATATATACATGTATTTCGGCGATTTTTTAGCACATAAATACATATTTTGGCGATTTTGTAGCACATAAACACATATTTGTGCGAATTTTTAGCACATAAAACCACATATTTAGACAATAATAAATACATATTTTTGAATTTTTTTACCACATAAATTCCGGCCCCTGGTTATCACAAAAAATTATGGAAGGATTTTGACGAAATTTTCAAAATAGGCGAGAAATCGGTGAGTTTAGAACTGATTAGTTTTTGGGGACGATCAGGATCAAATCCTGGATTCTGGATCGTCGGAAACTTTCCTTGTGCTAGTGTGGAAGTCTGTGTGAGGATAAGCCACTTATAATATTTGGTAATGATAGCTTGATGAACCAGGCAGGAAATCATCATTGGGAAAAACCCATGTTATTTGAATAATCATACTGACTCAGTTGAGTTTTGGACTCTTGGAGTGCTTCTGGTTTGGCTTTTCATTTGCATGGATTCTGAAGTAGTGTCAGCCCATAAACACAATTTGAGAACGTCAGAGAACGAAGCATTACCACAGGGTGGTAATTAAGGGTAACTGACATTGGTAAGGAACAGAAGTTCTGGGAGCACGGTCTATTGGGTGACATATAGAGGTGAATCATAGGAAAATGGCATCCTTTTGGGCTCCGTGAAAGCTCAAGGCTGCCTGAATTTGAGATGACACCAAGATTGTGGCCACAGATATCAGCATGAGATCAGCTTAAATGGAGGCGTCAACACACAGCAACGAGAGATCCAGTACATATGATTCAGTATCAGCTAATCGCAAAAGGATGTGGTTATATCAGCTGGTCACTTGTCAATCAGATTGACTGCCCCTACGCCACTATATTCATTATGCTGGGTGATGTATGGTTCAGGTAATTTCTCTCCGGAGGGGGAGAGGCGTCCCATGCTGTCAGTTGTTTTTGGTTTCACGTAGAATACGGATTTGAACCTGTTTAACAAAATTGAAAGCCTCGTATACGCTGTAAAATTGTTTCATATTAATAAGGTGTAAACATGATTTCTAAAAGTGGCGTGCTGGAATCTTTATTTTTAGTTTCTAGACGAATCCTGTTGGGAGTCTTTATGTTAAATTTCTGGAGTTAACGTATTGAAGTCTTTATTGTAAATTTAAGAAAGTAGGTTGTTGTAGACTTCTTCAAAATGTCAAGCAGTAGCGTGTCGGAGTCTTTATCCTGAATTTCTAGAAGTAGCTTGGTGGAGACTTCATCAAAATTTCTAGAAGTAGCTTGTTGGACTCTTGTTTCCATTTTGACCCTTGTCATTTTTGGTGTATTGTACTCGGGTACTCCGCGCTTCATTTCTTACTACTTCTGATAACAATTGCTTAGTACCTATATATTTAGGCGTGTTTGACACCCCAAGCTAATCAGAGGTTTTTGTTACGTTCAAAGCCATAAATGATATCTAAATTTTTTAATTTAATGACCGAAACTTAACATATCTCTTGTTTGCCTCATTCCGGTGACTAGATCATTTCTGCAGTGTCAACCCAGAGCACAGTTCACCTCACTACGTAGGACGAGATGTGTCCGAAGAAGCTGAAAAAGCTAACAGGCCCCCAACTTCCAAAAAGTCGAGAAAATCCGACAAGCCAATGCCCACAATGGCTCATGTGACAAGTGCACCAAGCCTGGAAGAGGTAGAAACGAGTCGATCAGAGGAAAAGAAAGACACAGCAGCTGAAGATGAAAAGGTTAGGGAAGCCATAGTTGGTAAGCCCCACTTGCGGTCAACCAAACTTCAGACGAAGGAGGGAGTTGAACAGTCAATGTTCGATAAAAGGGAAACACGAAGAAGGGCAACATCTGTGTCATTGTCAAGGGCAGGAGCTGAAGCTGACGTGAAAGGTTTACCCATTTACAAGAAAAGCATGTCAAAGGACAGTGCGATCCTGGTTTGTTTGCTTTGTTTGTTTGTTTGTTTGAGGTTTTCAATTTCTTTTCGCTGTCGTGATTTGCAAACGAGTTGTCAATGTTCACATTACCAAACGAAAGTGATACGGTGATCATTCTTTACGAGGATGAGATCTTGGTTGAATTGTTCCAAGGAGTGTTATTTCTTTCTGTGGCCCTGGAGGTACGTTTGCTCGACCGTTTACTTGTAAAAGGGGCACTGATTATGTTTAGCATACTTAGAGAGAGAGAGTTTATAATATTTGTGAGTAAGGCGTTGCTTTGGTGCAAAGAGGTGGCGTAGACAATGTGTAAGTGAAAAGTTTTTAAATACTTCACAGAACAGCTTGCAACAAGCTTTTTCTTCTACTAATGGTAGTATTTTGATACGTACTTGGAACTAGTTATAGTGAAAACGAGGCTCATGCCACTTTGCAGTATGCCATGTTAAATTTTGACCAGAACACAAGGAATTCTTATTGTAAGCAAGCTACAGAAACTTCGAAACAAGTTCCAAAATTTTTGAATTTTAACTTTTTTATCATTTATGATATAAAGCTGTTTGGCTACATTTTCCGTTTTTCTTCGACAGAACAAAAGGAAAGAAAAAGAGCATGGTAAGAACTGGTCGACAACCAATTTCAAACAAATGATGAAACATTCATATATTCATTATTGCGTGGCTTACAGGTTATGTAGTAGCAGATATATAAAAAATCGTAAATAAGAAGCATTTCCATATTTTTCTCTTTTGATTTCATTTCCATTTCAGAGAAATATTCTGCCTTTTCTAAACTGCATCGCAGTTTCAGGAAAGGCAAGTCCATTGTTACTGAATTATTAACATAACATCGAGGACATTTATACTCTAGCGTTGACCAAGATAGTTGGTACGTGACATAGTCCATTTTGCAAAATAATCTTCATTGATCAAAAATTAGGAAGTGTATAGCACAGATTGTACAAGACAACCATCATTTGTAGAACGGCACTTTAAATGGTACTTTGCTTTGTACTGATTTTATTTTTTATTGAGTTTATTTTGAACTCTCTGTTTTACAACTACTTGTTACCAATTGCATGCAGTTTATAATGAGCTTTTTCGAATGGACGTGAGCAACGGTGTTAGTAGCAATAAGAAACAACGATACCAAACGAATAAAGTAACTAACAGTATGGTTAGTATATTATAAAGTAACTAACATTATGATCTTCTTAACAGGTTGGATGTAGATTTTTCATATCAGAAATCCTGCTGAAATATATAAATATCTTAATGTCTTCCCTCTTCATCTCTACTTTAGTTTTGGCCCCGAAAGAATTTGTCGTTGACTTAAATCTGAATGAATTTAAATGTCATGTGAAAGGTTGCGATAAATCGTTCAGAAAATCCAATTTACTTGATTATCATGTGAAATACTTTCATTCACCTCGGCAGTCTCTGCCTGTGAGAAAGCGGTCGTCAGGTAAGGAAGATTATTTTCGTTATTGTGCATTTCTGGATGGTATATGTGTTATATGTTGCCGTTGTTATCATAACTTAATTACTTGTTAGACAGGTGCCGTCTTCTGAGAATCACCATCTTGTCAGCCATCTTTGTCTGTCCTTTGCCGTTCTCTTAGCAGCTCCATATGAGTTGGTTGAAGTCCACATGTGGATGTCATCAATTCCTTTGCACCATTGTCTGCCTTGCCCTCTCTTGCCATACGCTGGCTGTACGCTATTACGTCTGAAAACTGCCCACTCTTTCATATTGAAACGACATTCCAAAGTAGTCTCAAGGCACAGAGACTTTGGTTTGAACCCATTCCACTCACCGAACCGTCAGCATAAGAAGTAAAACGTTTCCAATTGGCCACGCCTAGCATTTGTAGATGAAAATGACATATCTGTTTTTATCGTATGTGCAATCAAGCTCATGCGCCTGCATGTGCATCGCTATCGCATGTATGTCGACGTATATGGATAGGCAGACACGCGAACGTACGTACACACATGCGAATGTGCATGTACAAACGAGCACACACGCAGACATGTAGGCACTGTGGATACTTTTTCTCATTTTATTATGTTACTTTTCAGTGTCAATGTCATCGAATGATTCAACTTCTGGATGTTCACTTCAATCACCTGTCGAAGGATCTGCTCATAAAAAAGCAAAAAGAAGTCCCGACGCAGGAGAAATAAAACCAGCTGAGGTACGAATTTATTGTGTAATTGCACATGGGAGGTTGCAACCCCGGCTTCTGGCTATTGGTTTTCAAGTAAAATTTTTGTCCTTTTATCCTGAATCACTTTGAAATTTGTATCATTTCGCCGAGAAATGTTCATCATCATTGTTGTTGTCGTTATCATCATCATCATAGTCGTCATCATCGCCATAATCATCATCATCGTCATTATCGAAAACATCACTATCATCATCATCATCAACAACAACATTATCATCTTCATCATCAGCAACATCATCGTCATCGTCATCATAATCGTAATAATGATAATGATAATAATACTAATAATAATAATAATAATAATAATAATGCTAATAATTTTTTATTTTTTTTTAAACTTCTGGTATATTTTATTCCTTCTACAGCATTACATTCAAATACTCGCATTT
>JANTCA010038727.1:9437-20031 GCA_024741275.1 Chironex yamaguchii
CATACCTATGTGGTACAAAACTTCAAGGAAAGCAAAGGATGTACAACGAAGCGTTGTTAAAACAAGAATCGCACTGCTTAGGTCAGCCTAGGGATATTCAAAGGAGCCAGTACATACAACATAAAAACGTCTTCAATTTATAAGATAGTAAGTTCTCTTGATCAGACAATTGAGCTAGGGTCTTGCGACTTGTGACCTGACGGGTTCGCTAATAAGTTCAATGCCTCGATAAAAGTGATGGAAAGATTCCTACTTATTGACGCCAATATCTGCTGGCGTAATTGGTTGAATGTCTATGAATTCACGCTTTCAATAACGTTCTTGTACTTACAACTCACCCAAAACCCCCTTTTGTTCCAGGTTAGACACGGTTCTATCACGAGATCGGGAGCATAGTGAAAATGCCCAACGGCTTAATTTTGTAACCTCTGCTCCTTTATGCGAGGCCGATGTTGATTGGTGACATACGGACGTTGACAGGGAGGTCTTCTGAGACAAACACAAGTAATAATTGATGGTCGTGAAATTTGATATTTGGCCACAATCATAACTTGACGTCTGTCGATAGGTGATGCTGACGGGATCATTAAAACTTACCTGTCAGTGACTACAACGGCATCACATTTGGACCAGCTTTTGACATCTACACGTCCCTCTTGCAGATATTTAATTAACTCTTTGACGTTTATTCTATGATTCCGTGGTGCAAATGATGGTTGTGAGTTTACATGATCTGTGACGTCAAAGGCAGTGCATGCTGACTATAAAGGTCTATTCGCCGTGCGCCTTAGCGGCCTCGATTGCGCGCGCGGATCAACAAATCTTTTTGGAGACGAAGGTGACAGACGGCGAAGAATTCTTTGAAAGACAGAGCAAGGCCTCCACTTTTTCGTTAGGAATTATTTTTATTCTTCTCTCTCCATGATTAAATCCGCAGATAATGAAAGCTGTATGGATCTATTATTATGACTGGAGGCCAATTTGAATTTGATGATGGAGGTATCTATTGTGGAGAGTGGTTAGATGGCAAAGCAGACGGATATGGGATTTGCACTGGTCCAAGGAATCGAGGAAAATATGAAGGTCTATGGTCTCACGGTACGACGTTTTTACACTTTAGATAACGCAAATTTTGCTGTATTGATGCTTAAGTAATTATATTTGACAGGATGATGGATAAGTCTTAATACTGTGCGTTTTAAATGAACGAGTGGCTGAACGATCGTTTGTGAAGACAACATTTTGGAGAACGGTTTGTGTTCTTCGAAATTATCTTTGCATGTCAATTCAGATAATGACCGGGTGTTCGTAAGTTCAGCGCAAGGTGGAATGTGAATTATAGTCAGCAGCGAGTTATAGCGAGTGATAACCCGTAGTATGGGACTCTTGAGGAATGGAATATAAAACATGCGGTTGTAGGTTATTTTATAATAGCTATGTTCCTCCTGTAAGCATAATTGCTAGGTTGCCATGCTGTGGTTGCGAAGCAAAACGGTCTATTGATCATGTTGGTGTCGCCTGGCTGATTGGAGACAGGAATTGTTTGTACAGTTGGTACATGGAAGTATGGATAGTGTGTAGTATATTGTCAATATTTGTTCGTTTCAGGTGAAAGTTGCAATGCCGTTTTAAGTCGGGGAAAGACTTGCAACTTTTATTTTTTAAGATATCATCTGCGGTGAACATCGTAACATAGCCATAGCGTTTCAAACTCTGGTCTACAGTTACTGCTGTTAGTCTATTTCATTGGTTTAAAATACCTTGGCGAGTTTCGTTCACAGCAGCAATGTTAACTTTTAGCACAGCTGGAATATAATACTTATCCTGCTTTAAACTGTAATGTTTTGATTTCATTTCGCGTCTCGTGTTGTCGCTATGTTTGCTGTTGTGCTTTGCACTAATTTACTCCGTCATATTATACGAAGTCTACTGAGAGCAATGTTTTCTGTCAAAATGTCACCCAAGTGGGATTTTGAAACTTCTGATTACGTAGCTTAAATAGAGCACACTTTTGTTATCAATCAAACTAATTTAAGTGACATGGAATTGAATAACCCGTGCATGTTCCCCTATTGTCTTATAATTTTATCCTTGATGTAAAAAGAATTCTTTTTAGATATTTATGTCAGGATCATAAGTCGCACTTATGTTATGGAACTGTCTTTCACGTAAATATGTGACCTGTGTTAAGTTTTTGAGGCACTCATTCGATTTGTTTTCCGATTTACATGAACGGGTGCTAATTCATTATCGATAGAAAACGAAAAGGTCAGTCAAAATTTGGTTTAAGTTGATGCTCAGTAACACAAGATTGTGTCTAAATTGCTAACAAAACATATTGCATGTCAATATTTGAATACCCTTAAAAAGCAATATATGGTTGATGTGCAATGTGCAAGGCCTGTTGACACAAATTTGTATTTTCATTGCTTCTTTTATAATTCTGTTGTATTTTCTTATTTTATATATAATATAGATTTTTATTTTTTCTAAATATTTTAAATAGATATTTGTATAAAAATGTAACATAAATAGTATAAGTGTAATTATAAATTTATATAAATATAATTATAAATTTGTATAAATATATAAATATCTTACATATGTAATAAATATAAATATATTTTTATTTTTATATTTCATTTTTATTTGTCAAGAGTGAATGTTTACCACGATAGATGCACTGGGTGGGAGTTGCAGGGCTAGAACTTGCAGTCCTCAGACTGAGAAGCCAACACTCAGACCTCTGTGCCATCACAGCACAATTGGTTATAGAAGGACTTCTAAAGTCCTTGTTATCACTAGCCGAAACTCAGCAGTGGGTAAGGGGGGAAATTCATCATTTTTTTCGTGTTTCATCCTAAGCCATCATCAGTGTTAGATATATGTAGTATCTATATGCATATATACATATATATACATAAATATGTCAACAGACAAAAAGTACTTTAGTATATATCTGTCAAGAGTTAAGCACTACTGCAATAGCCACAATAAGTGAGAGCTGAGCAGGATTGCACTTGCTTGTGATACTAAGGACTCGGCATATCCTTCAGCAAACCTTTGTGTCTGCTTGAGTTGTAGCCTTTGAGTCTGAAGGTTGCAGGTTTAATCTCTTTCAGCTCCCCTCCCCGCAGTGCAACTATTCTCATGCAATGTGAATATTTGCAGTGGCAAATTTCAGCTTGTTACAAGACATAATACTATTAAAATTTGAGTTCTGTGTAGATGGCCATGTACTGTAATTTATCACCCTTGTCATACATGGACCCACAAGCTCATCCAACTGGTATGTACAACCCAAGCACTCAGTAAGCACTTACCTGTAAAATGGGGCATGCAGCTCTTATCAAGTACATTTAGTATCTTTATTTGATAACTGTGTGATTTATTGCAGTCACTGATTAATAGAATTAAGTAGTAAAACTGAACACTATAAGCTAGGACTTGGGCTGTAAAACAGTTATGATAACAGAGATTAGTTTTTCAGTACTCATAAACATGGATTTATTAGATCATCCTAACTTAGCTTTGATCTTAACAAGCTCTAATTAAACTGTGAAATGAAAACAGTTGTAAGCAGGATTAGTGTCTACTTAAAAAAGTTGTAGTGCATGACATTTTTTTGCTTTTCGACATATCTAGTACACTATTGTTAGGTAGTGATGCAAAAAACTGTCATGAGGTTTTTGACTACCTTTTGCAAAACCATTTGAAGATTGATAACCGTGGCATAGATAGCAGAGTTAACAGAATCAATATACGATTACCGTGTAAATGGATATATTGATACTAAACTTGCGTTGTTGTAAAATACTAATCGTAAGCTGACACAGATGATAACTGTACTTGGTAGAATTGTGTGTATTCCTTCAATAAATATCCTTCCCTGATATGTTGTTTCCTGGGCTGGCTTGGACTCATTTTGGTACTGCCCCAAGAGAGACTGGGGAAACCGAGTACATTAATGGAGCCTGCATGGAAGTGGAGGAAAAAGTTGACCCAGAGTGAAATGGCACCAGACAGTTGATTTGGACAGACAAGGGATGGACAAATTGTACAACTGGTTGCATATTGGATACCATGGAGGACTTTGATTGCCTCGTGTATCTCAAGTTGTAGGTGTAATGTTGAAGCATTGGTAAGATTTTTGGCCCTTAATTATTAAGATTTTAAGTGTCCGTAGGGTTCCAAGAAACCTAAGGTCTTTTTTCTAATTCTGAGAAGGATTGGCAAAGGTATCCCACAACCCTACAAGAAGTAGCAAATGATCTTGTCCTCATAATCAGCAAAAATGGAGAATTACATTTTTAAGAAAAATGGTAGCCTTTGTTCAGAACTCTGGACATTTAAGTCAAAGTTTATAGAGCGACTTGTGGCAATTAGAATTCAGGATCTTTTGTAAAACGATAAGCCAAGTTAGTTTTTTTCACTTTTAGCCTGGTGAAATGTCCATGCCTTGGATTATAGAGAATTTATTTTCACTCAAGTTTGTAACACAAAAGGGATTTAGGTGTATCACATTGGGGCATTAGCCATTGTTTCAGGATCCAGTTAGCTAATTGACTAACTTTCAAGCTAAAATAATTCAAGCTGGCAGAGACTGTGTAACACTGGATGTAACATTTAACACTGAAAAATTTTTTACTAACACAAACTGGCCAAGACACCGTGTCTGAGTGGTTCCAACAAAGCATGTGTGTTATTTTTAGTGCACAACTTCAGTTGTCGGTCAACAATGTTGTCCAAGGCTGTCTAAGTCTCTTGATTGTCACATGACATTCTCTTTACTACAGCTTCATGTACAGCAATTTTCATGCTTAAATTCATTAGATTAAATCCATGTTTTTGCATGCTTTTGTCTCGTGCACTTTTCTGTACTTACCACAACAGAGAGTTCAGTGATTACTGTAGATGACTATACTTTTTATCGCAGGTTGACTATTTCGTTGTACTTGGAACTTCAAATTGCTTTTTCAAGTTAATTTCTTGATTCAATTTTGGTGCGAATGTTTTATTTCATATAAATGTCTCAATTTCTTCCTGAATCATTTACATATATAGCGCTAAGCTTAGAATCAAGACACTGCTTTGACTTAATGAATATCTTTTCTTTTCGTTAAAGATTTTTGGTTTTGTAGACTTGGTCTGACTTCCTTTCTGTTCTGCATAAATTCTATATTATAATGCTGAGCAATGTAATTTCAGTAGACAACTATATAACTAAGGTATCTGGTGCTTGCCATATTGGCATATTGTATTTTTATTACCAACGAAACACAATGTGGCAAGACATTATTGTAGTAAGATAACTACAGTCTTGAGGAAAACATAACAAGTCTTAAGAGAACTGAGTTCTTATATCTTTGTTTTTAGTACAAAATTATGTTTGAAAGCTATTACTGGTATATTTTGGCCTTCACTATGGTAACAATTGTATTACTGTCATAATTTTGGTATGTAATATTTAAAATCAGATAGCAAAATTTAGTTTTGTAAGTTATAATATATGTGAGCTTGAATGACAATTTTACATTTTTACTACAAATTAGCAGTCATGTCTATCTGAGCTACATAATACACTAGCAACACTTGATTGATTTATGAAGATTTGTTGTGTACAGTATGTTTAAATGTTTAACGTGAATGTTATTGTTTGTAATACATATGTATTAGAATGATGTATGAATTTTGGCCTTAAAGATCATAATTGTGTCTTTTGTCATTGCATTACTGTCAGTCAGTGTATAAGGTGGTGTATTAATCGATATTTTAATGATCTTAACTCTGCTATCTCTAGGTATCTCTCTCTTATCTTATCTCTCTCTATATATACTAACACTTTATAAATCAAGCACATCTATCAGGCCTTATGGATATTTACAAGCTAGTGGCATATCACTTAGGGCCCAGAGCATTGTGACCCAGGAAAAGTGAGAAGAGATGAAGGGTGCACATAAATCAAGCACATCTATCAGGCTGTATGGATATTTACAAGCTAGTGGCAGATCACTTAGGGCCCAGAGCATTGTGACCCAGGAAAAGTGAGAAGAGATGAAGGGTGCACATTTTCTTGGTGAGTGTGGAGGTGGGAACATGATTGGATGTATTAAATGGAGAGGCTTAAACTATTGTTTGATTTGACGATCCATTATTGGCTATGTAGTATCTGCTTTGTTGTGCTACCGTAAGTAACTTATATAACAGTATTGTGTAATTTTCATTCTCTGATTCTTAAAAGTGTATGTTGTGGCTAAGTCAGATCATATTTTAACAATCAAGCTCTGTTTAAGTTATCTCCCTAGCTAGATTTGTAGCATCATGGTGAAATTACTCTTCATATGTAAAATGAGAATCATCATCCAATTATTTAAATATTTTTTTCACAATTCCTTATTGTGGGCTGTAAAGGACCAATTTTACTAAATCGATCCATCTGATATAACGCGTATTTTTATCATTTTCCCTTTTACAACTTTTTTTTCTCTTTCGTTGTCTGTACTTTCCTTTGTCTTTCTAAAAGTTGTACTCTAAGTCCTTTGGCATGTATATAGTTAACAGTTAGTTACAACTAGTGATAATAATATCTTTTCAAAACTCACAGGATTTGAGGTTCTTGGAGTATATACATGGCCAGATGGAAATAAGTATGAAGGGGAATGGAAAGGAGGACACAGAAATGGTGTAGGGGTAGAGACTTGCAAAGATTGGACATACAATGGACAATGGTCTTCTGGTGTTAAACAAGGGTATGGTACTCTTTGCCGCAAGAGCCTTTGTGGTATTGGTGGAAGGTATGAAGGTACATGGGCCAAAGGATTTGAAGATGGTTACGGAGCAGAGATTTATGCTGATGGAGGTATATTACTGGCTTATATTTATTCATTGTTTATTCATTTATTGCTGGTACTTATTTATTATTATTCATTTATTCATAAATATTATTAAAACTTTAAGTTTACTAGACTTAATTGGGATTCAACTAAAACAATGTTGATACTATGCCTGAGTTAAGAAATTTGCTGGGTACTGTTCAGGAAAGTAACACATCCAGGCTGACAGAGATAGCTAACACCCTACCAAGATAGTAAAATGCAATATTAGAGATTACAGAACACGAATTAGAATAAAAGGACAAATAAGCATGATTGATGATAGTAGCATTTTTTAGTTGTGAGGATGATAGATGATGTAAAACATTTTTCTAAACCTAATGTAGAGAACATAATGACTTCAAATGTCCATTGCCAAATCTTTCTGTGGGAGTAGCACTTTTGTTTAAATGCAGGGTTTGATTTAAAAGTGAAGTTTGCATTTCCATTTCCGTCAGCTCCTCTTGGTACAGTATTGTTTCTTCATTACACAAACAGAACTTTTACCTAACTTTTCAATGTAACGCTTCAAGTCCTGAAAGAGACATTACATTGAAGCATTAAATAAAGTTCTGTTCATCTAATGAAGAATTGTATGTAGATATGCACATATATGACTTGTACACTATATATGGTTTAACATATAAAGCAGAAAAAAGGTTTTAGGATTTTGCTGCTTCTAGAACTTTTATGGTAACATCGGGCAACATCATTTATTAGCATAAAACTAGTAGCAGCCAAGTTATGAGTTTTTGCCTCTTTCTTTGCATGTTGTACGTTATCATTCTATACGGTTAATGTGTTGAGTGCTGTTCTCACCAGTACTGGAATCCTTCAATTTTTGTTTTATAATAAATGGTTGACAGAAACGGCAACACTCGTAAACATTTTGGGAGAAAAGCTACTTTCTTCAATAACAAACGTTCTTCTCAGTAGTAAATATGATAGTTTAATGATATGGTAACGTAAGGCGGGGTGGAAACTCTGTAAGTGTGAGAACCCTTCAAACAAAAAATCCCAACAAAAAGCCAAAGCCAAAGCCAAATGGCTGTCTTCCTAGTGCTGAAATTAAATACATAAAACACAAAAAAGAAAGGCGCTGAGATGCAGAAAAGCATCTTACGCAGTTTTGACGTCATAATTGAAAATGTTTTCCGGTAAAGGAGCGAAGGCGTGAAGAGCAATAAGATTTATCGTACGTAAAATGAGGTTTAAAAAGCAGCAACTTGATGTAAAATCTAGAGAAAGCTTTTACAAGCTTGCGCGTGATCAAAGACTTTTGAAAGTGTGGTTGATGGAGGCAAGTGTACAAAACATTGTCGTCTTTGTTTGATATTGTTTGGTTTAAAAGACGAGAAGGAAATGCGTGAATTGTGAAGCTGCATTCTTGATTTGACGATGTGGAGAAATTTGTAGAAAGCTATTTCAACAATTAACAGCACAATTATTTCAGTGCTCAGTGTAGAAGCTAGTTTCTTGTCACGTTGCTTCACCCGTGTCGTTCCGAAAAAGTATTGTTTCATTTCCCTCTGCTGTACAGATCGCTTGTTACACCAGCCTTCGTTAGCTCATTAGCCGTTGCTGGATTTGAATGTCAATATCCGTTGACGTAAATACCTTGTTTTTAAGCCCTATAACGTCTGGACTCCATGGTTTCACAAAAAATTCGTCTCCGTGTGTGGTACTATTACTGAGTCTTACTTTGTATTATATGGAACATTTAATGCAGTTATGCATGCATGATCAATATTGATTAGTATAATTTAATGCCGCGAGTTGTTTGAAATGTTTGATTTCAGTAGAAAACTTCAATCGTATAGGACATAAAATCTATCTTGCTATTATGTCAGACCCATAAGATTTTAAAGAATTAGTTTCCTTGAAAACTGAAATGTCATGTAAATTAATATTTGTTTGATCACCGCAGGCCTCTCAAATAGATCCCTAGAACCTGCTTGCATGGACCCCTTCCTAGAAACCACAGCCGGCCAAGAGGAAGAGTAGAAAATGGCATAAATTTGCTTTATCTCGTATATTTTTTTAAAGTAGCATGTTCTCAGTATGTGTAGGTTATATTGCAGTATTTCTCAAAATGGGCGATTGATGAAATATCGCCATGATGTTTGTGTCCAGAAGCTCAGTAAGCTCATGTTTTCAATCATTCTAATTTTAATCCTGTTTCTAAGTAGTTTTAACTACAACAGACGAATTTTTGAAAATGAGTACTCGAAGACGCTACTTGGTCGGTTAATGGTAAAATCCATGTAGAGTGATATGGTTTTTGTCTTCCATCCTAGGGTACTACATCGGCCAGTGGAAGAAAGGTGTCCGCTTTGGGTATGGAATGCGATTGAATGGCAACAGTTCCAAAAATTTTAGAAACAGCCTATCATTATTTCATTCCCCATCAGGACAAACCCAACCGTTTCCGAAACCGACATCGCCAACTGACGAACTACTAAAGCAAAACTTTCCGAGTGGATCATCGAGACCCGGGTCTCAGTGCTACACCGACAGCTTTTTGGATGGGTATGATCAAATTGAACGAGCTAGCAGTAATCCAAAGAACTTACGCTCTTACTTCTCCACGCTTTCGTCTCAAAGCAGCACGCACGAAGCTCCGAATGGTCAACAATCCTCGTTTGAACTTAGTGTCCCAAGACTGCCCTCGCTTGACTCGAATCCCGTGATTCGGACAAGTGTTTCACCGCGAGAAGAGATTTTACGGACAGATATTGTAAGTCATAGTAGCGGTGTAAGCACTATGAGTGAAAGTTCATCAAGTTTATCGTTGAATTTAAGCATGGTGAGTGCTTCACTTGGTGATATGTACAAGGGAGAATGGGTGGATGATAAGCGAAATGGATATGGTGTTGGTGAATATGTAGATGGTAGTAAATATGTCGGACATTGGAAAGACAATTGTAAAGATGGATATGGGATTTATATCTCGCCAAATGAAGTCCGTCTTGAGGGGAAATGGGTCGCAAACGAGCTTGTCTCCAGCACAAAACAGCGTTCCTTTGGTATGAAAGCAAGGATGAAGCAGAAAGTACAAATGGCAGTTACATTTGCCGTTGAAGCGGCAAAAATTGCAACAGAGAAGGGGAAGATAGCCATCTCAAGAGGAGTCTCCGCGCGTCAGTTTGCTGTCAAGTCCAAAAGCACAGCCCTTCGAGCGGCACAATGCGCCGTAGCGGCAAAAAATCGAGCGAAACAGTTTTCAGCTATCGGATTTGACGAAGGTGAGTGCACGTTTTATTATCACGTTGATGTTGCAGTTGGAGACTTTGACCTCGTTTGCTCCTCGACGTAAGCGTCAAGTGTATGTCGGTAATGGTTTTTTGCAGTCGATGCCACTTGTTTACAGTCGCAGGTCTGTCGTAGCTCCCTGTATTAAAATATATTATAAACGTGGCGATACCAACGTCCGCGTCGCTTATATAACAATGCTTCTGTAAACGATACCTTTTGGCATAAGATGCAGATTTCATCCCTTTCTTAACACTGTTGACTTAAAATGAGACGTTGTTTGATAAGGACAAAAGGATAGCGAGTGCAAAGACATGGTTTTTGTGGTACTTTTAGCATGGTCATTTCTTTTCATAACCACTCCAGCTTTTCTACTGGATTTGATTGATATATATAATACCTCAACAGACACAGTGCTTTTTCATATATTTGTCAAGAGTGGGCATTACCACAATAGCTGCACTAAGTGG
>JANTCA010038738.1:0-20031 GCA_024741275.1 Chironex yamaguchii
TACGTCGTACGTGAAAGGTCGGATGATTAGACTTCGACCATTGTAAGATCATTCAAAACCACACCTAGCACTATGACCGGTTGTACTCGTGGAGAACGTGATCGCCCGCATCACGTAGATGTAGACTTTGCCGTCACTTGCCGTCACTTGCCATCACGTAGGAAATTTAACATTTTGGAATAAAGACTTATACTTTACATTACATAATACTTACATTATTATTCACCTATGACACACACCTATGACAAACATGTAAGGTGAGTTACGGAAGGTGGCCTCGTTCAGTGATTGCAAATCATGTAGTGAGAGCATAATGGACTTTATGTGGACTTTAAATTTCCCAATATCGAGTTGACAGTGAAACATTTAACAAAATAATCCACATAGAATAGTCCTGTTAGGCCCCACCCCAAATCACGAAAAGGATACAGCGTTTCAATAACACCCGATTCATAAAATAAATACAAGATAAAGTTGCTTGGAATCCACAAATGAGCGACAAGCAAGCCAGGGTGGAAAATTGTTTTGGATTTTTGCTTTCCACGTTTTGTCAACACTCAAGATTTAGACACTAATAATATTCAATTTTACCAAACACCATAAGATCTATAACAGTATAGTCGCAAGTAGTTAAGCATAAAGTCGTGACTTTTGCTTTAAGAATTATTAACCTGGTAGTCATTGGGTACACGGGTACTTATGTGCCCCAGGGTGTGACGACCCTGCCCAGTGGAGTCCCGGGCTGAGTTAGCCCTGCTGACCGAACCCGGCAAGAGTCCCGTGATAGGGTTATGGCGAATTAACTGTAACAGGATGATGTGAGGCGAATGCTTGACAAGGTCTGTCATCGATGATCAACTCAGCACAGTGGCATGCGGATGGTCTTCTCTTCATGGTGAACATGTGGAGCAACTGGCCCGTGAGAGGCTACTGGGGTCATACTAGGTTTTTTATTAGAAGATCTATAACAATATACCCTATCCGCCCTTACAATGTCACTGTGGTCCACTCGCTTCCCAGCTGGTCACAACTTGAAATTCAAATTCTGTGCAAATGTAAACTAAACGCCTCTAAAACATCTAGAGATGAGGATAGCAAGAGAGGATATTTGAAAAATATGACTTAAATAAAAGACACTCAGTGGCGGAAACTGGAAATTTCCGCCACTGAGTGTCTTTTATAAATATATCGTCTACAACTGGAAATTTGTAGACTGTTTATCGGTGTATTCAGTTGTGCTTCGGATTCTGTGGCGGCCCAGACCAATATCGAGTCGCACCCTATTCTAATTAATACACTTTAAGATTTTCCAAGGAATAGCATGTTTGAATCCAAAGAGAAATTTCAAAAAATTGACAGGATCATCATTCATGTTGGGAAAAGTTTAAATGTCTCACCTGCTGCACCCTCGTACGGTACTTTACGCTTGTAATAATGATCATGAATGTAGACGCCCCTTAACAAAGCTGTATCGAGATGTCCAAATCCCTATGTACGATGGCACCTGTGTTAAATAAGTAAGTACTATCTTTTACGTATGATTAAATTGTTTCTCATGATCTGGCGTCTCACAAACTTCAACTTCAAACAGCCATTAGAATGGCTGCTGTGAGAATTGGACAGGCCTATTAACACAAATCCTTCGCCATGCAAATTAGAAAATTTGTAAAGTTCAGTCTCAGTCTGATAGCCATCCTACTTTTCAACAGCAAAAAGTAGCATCATTGCCCATTGCGCATTTTGGCATCCTGCAAGAAACCCACGCCACCATGTCACTTCTTAACAACAGACAGTATTTGATCGCAACACGTTATGAACGCAACAATTTGTTAGGGCTGCAGGGAGGCTACACAAAACATACATGTTTTTTTGTACTTGTGGGACGGCCGTGCAGATTCCATACACTAAAGACACGTCCAATGGCCACAACAGACAGAATTTGTACCTGGCTGCCATAATGTCAAAGTTCAACCACTTGTACCAGCAGAAAGAGTTCTACCTACACTTCACACAAAGCCGAGATTAATAAACAATTTTCAAAAAGCACTTCCGAAAGATGAACAAGGATTTAAGTACTTGCCCAACAAATTCCCTTTCTGCAAGTGATGATAAAATCGAAGCTGGCATATTTGACGACAAATTCGTGAGTTTATTTCAGATGCCGGCCCTACTGAAGCATTAACACTTTCTGAAAGAAGTGCTTGGAATATTTTTAGTCAGTTGTAACAGGCTTCTGGAGAACAGAAAAGCCGATGACTACAAGGAAAGAGTTGGGAACATGCTTCAAGCATATGGGACAGCTGATGTACCATAGGATAAAAATGCGTTTCCTTCATAGCTATCTTGATTACTTCCGTGACAACTTGGGCTAATTCGTTCACAAACAAGGGGACAGGTTCCGCCGAGATATATGCGAAATGGTCATAGATATAAAAGGACTTAATATCTATGGAAATGGTGCACCGCTCAAAAGGCAGTTGTTGAGTGATGGTGATTGCTGATTTCTGCTGCTCACTTCAAAGAAGCCAGACAACATCTGCTGATAAACCGACAGACAAGAGAAAGTCGCAAAACTGTGCCTTTCAGGAAGAATAGCTGGTCTCTATATTTAGATACAATTGCTATTTCTGTAGATATTTACATGCTGTATGCGTGTAACATACATCTATCATGATTCGGTTTTTCTCAATAAAATATAATGGCCTGTCAACCTCTGTTTGCCTGTACGTACCTATATGAATTAACGGAAGTTTTATAGACCTAGCTCAGACTCTTATGCAAAATAAACCTGTATAACTTAGTGTCGGTTATTACAAAAGAAATGATAATCTCCCTGACAAAATGAATATGCTTTCAGGAATCAGCATGCGAATCTCTAATGGGAAATGTTAATGACATCTTTGTTGCAAGAAATTTCTTTGGATGCAGCCCAGTGAAATTCTTGTCTCCAGGAGTTGATTTTTTATTTCACCTATGTCGCTAACGCATAGAAGCATAACAGAATACGTCATTTGTGCTCTACAGGACAGAGGTCATTTTTAGAATAATTACAATACAATTTGCTGCTTTGTTGACGCAAGAAATTAGGACAGAAAACTGTTCTAATGTTCTTAGTACAAACAGCGATTGCTGTTCAGTCAAATACTTTGTAGACCTACACCACTTAAGAAATACATTGATAGTGGAAATTTTAAAGTGTTCTGTAATATTACTCGGGACATACATTCTTACGTTACTTTCCTACAGTATGTTTCCGTAGTGTATATACAGGTTAAATTCCCATAACGTCTTGTTATTAATCCTTTCCATTCAACGGTTTTGTACTTGAGGTTCAAGTCAGGGTTTCCTTATGACAGTTTCATTAATGCCTTGTATAGTGAATTTTCTTTGAGTCGGCATTCACAGCCACTGCCAACTGACTGTGTAAATGGTTCCCATTCTTCCATCATGGTCATGACACCATTTTCAACAACAGGTTTACATTTACCAGTTTTCCTTAAGAATACCATTTTGAATTGAGCAGTTTTACATACTCCTTCATAGCCAAGGCATCGCTGACTTTCACAGGTAACCTGATTTAGAAACTGGGGGAAGCTGCAAATAAAAAATATATGATTCTTACAGCTATCATTACATGCAAATTAATGTCTTGCAAACCTGTGTAGACCAAACAGTATACATTGGAAATTTTAATAGCTTGATGAAAGTAATCATTAATTCCCTCTGCTTGCGTATCTCTTAATCGTTTTATACATAAGATTAAGCTCTCTTTCAGCCCTTCTAATAATCTAAAATATATCCAGCATTAGCTAATTTGGAAAGAAAAAACAATGTTGATAACCATATACTTTGCTTCACGTCATCTTAGTACCTAATTCAAACATATCTTAATGGTACGAATGTTAAACATTGTATCCTGTAATAAAGTCTGATAAAGCTGTCCATCTGACAATGCTCCAATACCTGCCTCCGAATAGGAATACAGTTTGCTTACCCTGATCTGCGTGTGTTTTCATTTTCTTGTATATTGCTTTTTGTCTTCGTTTGCCCGACCTTGGTTTCAATTTCTTTTCATTGCTTGATGCCATACTTGATTTTAATTTATATTACCAATTCAACATTCTCACCATTACAGTATTCTGGCAACACTGTCTCCAGTGTCGCACAAAAAAGATTCATAGACAAAGTATATTACCTAAAACAAGGCAACGTTTCTTAGGCACAAGAGACACGAGCACTGTCTCTTGTTGGTCCATTGCAATCTACGTGTATACTGAGAATCAATCACTGCTGATACCTCCTTATGCAAATACTTTCACCCGGACAGTGTCCGGTGAAAAGGTTCTACTTTAATTGTCCATAGATTACCCACAGATCCCGACACGTCGTCTATTGCTTGCATATCAAACTACTGTGTAGTATACACCTACAAGCAATAATTTAGTCAAAGAAAAACGGACCTGTCTTGCTATCCGGAACCGAAAAATTTCTTACCGAATATCTTGGAGTAAACTTAAGATGCCTGAAAAGTATTTTAGAGGTATTTCAGAATTATTCGTCAAAATGTTTAAAACCGACGCACTTAAGCTGTCTCGGCTTTGTAGTGTACTAGTCCAAGGTGAAACATCGTGGGTAAAGAATAATACCTGTAATGTCTAAGTACTCTGTTTTACAATTGAAGTCATGACTAAAAGTGTTCAATTGTCTGCAGCTGACGAAAACTTTATTTCTAGAACTCTAAAGACTGTACCTGCAGCTATTCATGAAATTAGGGAACGTGACTCTCTACAACACTTCATAATGAATCGTAAAGAGGTACTGTACAATATCAACATAACAGTACCATTGCTTTATTACTGGATTTTCCAAATGCATTTCTTTAACAACGATAAGACAGTTTTCCCTCTTGAAACGACAGGTCCGTTTTTCTTTGACAAAATTATTGCGCGTAGGTATCTACTACACAGTAGTACACTACAAAGCCGAGACAGCTTAAGTGGGTCGGTTTTAAACATCACATTTTGACGTTTTATTCTGAAATACCTCTCACATACTTTTAACGTATCTTAAGTTTACTCCAAGATATTCGGTAAGAAATTTGTCAGTTCCATATAGCATGACAGGTCCGTTATTCTTTGACAAAATTATTGTGTGTAGGTATCTACTTCACAGTGGTTTGATATGCAAGCAATTCAGGCGAGGTTTGGGTATCTGTGGGTAATCTATGGACAACTAACGTAGAACCTTTTCACCGGACACTGTCCGGGTGAAAGTATTTGCATAAGGAGGTATCAGCAGTGATTGACCACAACACTGACCACATTGACTTGTCAGCATGCGATAACGGACAAAAATTTTCAATTGGTATTGTAAGTTATAATAGAAATTGAGAAAAAAGGAAGAAACGAACCTAACGCAGAGCAAAAGACAACAAAGGAATTTATAGAAATTTGAAAATACACATAAGAGGATACCCTCGCATGCGAAGTGTATTCATAATCAGACGCACGTATGCGATCAGTGTCAGATCTGTTGTACATAGTAATTGTCAGTTACTGCCTGCTAATATTACGTATGTTGACAGTAGCACAGCGGACATAAATCAATATCTGCTGTGCGTAAACCGAACAGAGCAGAACGCTGTAGAAATTTCTATTTACTGCACAGCCAGCCAATAAGAAAATAGCTAGAAATTACAAATGAAATATGATTGCTTATTGCAAGCTCTCGTCTACAGTAGAATTTACTAGAATTAGCCTATAAGAAAGTATATAACGTCACTAGTTTTCTAGAGATTTCCGAGTTGAATGTTTATATATTGTTCCGTCTTGCTTGTGTAATTACTCTGCTAAAGTTTGTATTCTGTATCATTAACAGTTAGTGTCTGTAATCGCGTCTGATAATTCATCAAGATCAATTTCAGATTTCTCATATGATAACCCCACGGCACTACATTTGGTCAATCTTCTACTTCTTTAGCATCATTGAATATAAATAGAAACACTCCGACAGTGTAAACCTCCGCTAAGCCAGTTTTTTTTCAAACAACAGGGGTTTTTCCCACGATGATTACCTTGCTAGAAGATATCATTACCAAATACGGCAACTGGATTATCCCTCACTAGTATTACGAAGGGTTCGTGACCGAAAATGTGATCCAGAATCCAGGATTTTATTCGGATCAACCCGCAAATTAATCATTTGTTCCTTATCCTACACTTTCAGAAAAATTCAATAATATACACCTATGTTTTTGAGTAGTCTTACTAATGAACAAAGAGACAGACAGATAGACACACAAACAGACAGACAAATAAACCATGACAAAAACAACCTCCTACCAGAGGTAAAAATGCATAAAAGCAATTACATGATACTTACATGTCATTTGACAGAATTGTTAACCTGTTGCAGGAAGAACATAACTGAAGTGATTTGGTTGGGATGTCCAAGTCACCTTTAAATGTACAACTGGCGGAGTTGTCCGCTTGTAATTTATCAGTCCGTCCCAAGAGGCTTTGAATCAAATCATAATGTGGGAGACCCAATCTATTCTCGATATGTCGTTTAAAATGTGAGATCAACTTAAGATCCCCTTTTGCAGAATCCACGACTCGCTTTCCCAAGTGTTTAACAATAAACATGTACGTATGTCGTTTGCTTGGATCCCAATTTAAATTTGGAAATAACACAGCTTCACTTTTCGAGCTGGCAACATAGAATGGATTATACTCCTGCAGTCTTAAAAACTGCTCATGAATACTCCGTTTTGAAGGCTGAACGCATATTCCGCTTTGATAGAAATAAGTGCGCTTTGTGGTTCTGCCTGTACTGTTATAAGTTGTGTCATTCTTGAATGTGTCATGCGTTTGAATCGGCTCATGTTTACGAACTAGTGAACGAAACACTGAATCTTTCATGGTCAGTTCTTTTATCAATTCTTCCACGTCTTGCACAGGCTGCGCATGATGCTTCCAAATATTCACAGACAAAAATAACACATAAAGCCAAAAATGACTCATTGAACAGGCCTGAAATAAAAGTGAAATTATCAATTGTATCTTTGATTTGTTGCAACTGTTACCTAAGAGATTTGTATAAAGTTCCACTACATATTTTTATCAGAAAAGAAGACCTTTAAAAAGTCTTCATCTTTGGCCAAAATTTAAGAATTGACTAAGAACAATCTTACACTGGATTTTTTCAGAAAAAATGTCAAGATAAACCCTTAGACTGACAAAACAAATACAACAAACAAATTGAAGTACACTGAGTCATCTGAGGGACAAGGAAGTGAATAAATATGCAACAAATTAATTCCACACTAATTCCTATCTATGGTTTCGATGTGGAACCACTCTATTGAAACACGATCTATGTAATAACATTTTTCTTTCTCAGTTGATTTATCATTTACGTTATCATTTATCATTTTCCTGTTTTAAATTTATTTGAGTTGATTTCTTCATTGGTGGCATTCTAAAGTTGCTTATTCATCAAGGACACAAGGAAAACCAAAGAGCTAAAGGATTACAGAACATTTCAGCCTAAAGATAGAAGACAATTTAAAGACAGGTAGCCTCTATCAAAATTTACTGGTTCTCATAAAAAAGAGAACCTGTCTCACATTATCGAAAAACGAAACATCGTTTGCGCAAAATAAAAGAACTGCACGTTGATAATTTGTGCTTATGATTCTAAACGATATTCCTAATCAGGATGAATTTGCACCGTTTGATTTTTGACCATATCTATCTCTCTTTCCAAGTTATCTTTATTGCATTTTATTTGCATCAATTTGACCATTACCATGCTAAGTGATCGAAAGCACCCACATGTACTTGTCTGCGTTGTATCAACACGTTTTCAACCAGAATACTACATCAGCCTTTTCAAAATACAAAACACGAAATTCAGTGGTCTTGATAAATTTGAAGCTCATTTATAAACAATATAAAGATATATTAAACGTTTACAGTAAATTCAATATTAATGATTTTGTAGTCTAATTGGCAAATAGTCTTATGACCAATGAGATTAAAGCCGAAACCAGTGAGGTAATTGAAAAACACGGCGTTGTAATAAAATAAAAGCAAAGTATTACATTATATCCCAAGCAGCACAAAATATCTGTTAAGACCGAGTGGATTATTTTAAATGCTATACATATCAATGAAACCAATTGTAAGTATTATACATATCACTCCATATTAACGAATATCACCCCATATTAAAGAACATCACTGCACATTAAAAAATATCACTCCATATTAAAGAATATCACCCTATATTAAAGAATATCACCTCATATTAAAGAATGTCACTCCATATTAAGGAATATCACCCCATATTAAAGAATCACTCTGTTTTAAAAAATATCACTCCATATCAAAGAATACCACCTCATATTAACGAATATCACCCCATATTAAATAATATCACTCCATATCAAAGAATATCACCCCATATTAAAACAAATCACCGCATATTAAAGAATATCACTCCATATTAAGGAATATCACTCGACATTAGAGAATATCCATACAAAATATTAGGATCAGTGGAAACAATGCCTTTTTTCAGCGATTCAAAGATCAATAAAAGCCATGATTGCAATATTAACATTTTAAAAATCAGCGCAAACTAGAGTATTATGTTAAGAAGATGGAATACGACTGACAATCAAAATGTTTTCAAAAGAAGAGCATGAGATCAAAGAACGTCGTCATCATATTAGTTATGTTGTAAGCAAAACAAAGATAAAAAGGTTAAAGTGTTTGTTGCGGGAATAAGAAACATATAAATGTACGGTAAATCATTATCTTTTAAAGCAATTTTTAATGATCAGGATTTCAATAAAATCATTTAAAATCAAAGTATGCTTGTAAAAGCTAAAATTATTCACAATTAAAGTATCCCTTTATGACAACGATGATGTTTAAAATCAGTGTAAAAAAGTAAAAAAATACATAATTTATTTGTTGATATACAAATCCTTTCATAAACAACACGGACATCAAAGAAAATAGAGAGTAGGTTGCAAAGAATACAGAGAAGAATTTACCTGACCGAGAAGCTATTCTGGTATGAATGTCGTGTCCACAGTTAAGTGGAAAGTAGCGTTAATTGCTAAGTAAACCTTCATATTTTATGCACGGATGCAAGTCAGTCGCTCTCCTGTAAGGGTTTGCTGAGGTAATATACTGAGTGATATACTGAGTGATATACTGAGTGATATAGAGTAATGCTACATATAATGAGGATTAATGAATGGTTCAAGCAGTACAAATAGAAAATATTGATACATTTTACAAAATTATTAAATATTAACAAAAAAAGACCTACGAGAGCTTCTAATAAAAGTCTCTTTACCATGATCCGTAATTCCTTCAAAGTGATGGATATGTCCTCACTCCACGTTCAGGACGATAACAGTGATAAGGTTTTCCGACTACAATAAGTTTCAGTTTCTGCTAAATTATGCATACAGTTCCGTCCACCTATTCTGATGCAAACGTATGTAACATGTCAAAGCCATTTATTGTAATTGAAACACAGTGAAAGAGAGGACGCACAAAATGCGATAAAGAGTATTATATTTAGAATTCAATCATAAATGCATAGAGAAATGATCAGAAACACGATTTGTTGATTTGATAGTAACAATCTTGAATAAGGTCCTTTTTAAAGACACTCACTTACAAACTTTTATTGCTTATTAATGTAAAGACGGAGGCATTTAAGCATATTCTTGTGATGCTGAGGATTAATAATGTCAAGATAATAAATCCTCTAGGTAACTCACTATGCATCTTTCAATATCAAAGAGACAATTTATTAAAACTTAAAATGCAAACCTTACGTTTGCTTGAATGCACTTACGGTGTCTCTGATTAGGTTTTCGAGTAGTGCGGTCTAAAACACTTGCGATTTAGCTACAAGTTGTCAGATATTTACATTTAACCAAGGTAGCAAGTGAAATTGATTTCCAACTGCTTGAATCTGACGATTGTGGTTCAAAGCTTCCTTTGAACATGTCACATAAATGTTTAACAGAAACTTCTGGTTCACTGTAATCTTAGGTGTAAGAGGTTAAAACTGCGGTCGCAGCAGCCAAAAAGATTAGGATTGCTTAGGTTACTTTTAGACTATTCAATGGCCCCCTTTACTAAATGCCGAAACTTTGTATATTTTGTAAGTATAAAAATCATTGAAATGTGATATTCGTTTTAAGCAAGGAAGCCTTCAACCAGTGGGGCAGCAGGGGTAAGAAGTGCCCTTTTAAGTAAATTTATAATCTCATTGAGAAAGCTACAAAAATTCTTCATGTTTATTAAGAGTAGAAATTGTGAATGAGACAATAGAGGAGAAATGAATTTGATCTTGGCCCAGAATATCATTTCACTCCTTCTGATTGCTAACGAATATTTAATTACCGCTTCTGGTGTATGTATACCGCAAGTAAATGACGACATATTCCATTAAATATTTTTCAGACATGCATAAAAGCTTGCTTGATATCTTGCAGCGTAACATTTCAAGGGATTATTAAAGGACATGCTGCAAAACCCAGGTCATAAGAACTAGTTCCCTTTATTTGATATTGGCGACTAATCAAAATTCTCCAAGTGAGGCCTCTTCTGCTCATGCACTGATTTCTTTCACAGTAAAAGGTAAGATTTGTGGGCTTTACAATTCTATTACCTTGAAAGTAGGAAAGTCCCTTTTGTCAATGGTTTTCTTAAGTGCTTCAATAATTTGCATAACATGAAGCAACATGTGTATATACACGTAACCAACAAAGCATATACCAGTAAGTGGATTATACAGAATACAGACATGTTTGGTGAACTTTTGGTACCCTTTTCACAAGGTTTGTCCCCCCGCGCCCTTTTCGTGTGCAGGCGTCCCTGGTTTTAAGTAAACTTCTTCGACGGAAATACTGGTTTTCACCTTACTCATGTGCCACTTCAAATTCTAAAATATCTAAAATGTCTCTAAACCTGATATGTGAAATAACAACAGCTTGCAATGAGCGTCATCCATTTTTCATTAATCTGTACTTCAACCTCATCATCTTCATTATTCACCCTTTAATCAGTTGATACATCTTTCCACTCTTCAGAGTATGAATCGCCAGAAAGGAAAGTGTAGATATACGGCAACAATTTCATGAGAAACATAGATCAAAGCTTAGCAATCAAGACTGTGAAAACCAGGACGTAAACCTTTTCTTATTTGGAAAACTGACAAAAGATAAAGTCAAGCAAATAACAATACACGAAAGTACTGCACCACGAGCAAAAAGATACATTTGCATTGCACATCAGTTGATCTTTTCCGTTCCTTGTTTCGGGCTCCTTGATATATGAGCATTGCATGAAAAGGCTTACAGTGGCACAAACCCCTGTAGCTTAGTAGAGTACAGGTGTACTTGTAGATATTGGAAATTTCCAAGTGCTCAGATCAGGTTCTCGATTTAAATAATTTTGCATCTAAGTAGATACTGTCAAACGTCTTTCTTAAGATATCGTATATATTGGAATGAGATTTTGTCAATATTAAGTCCCCAGTAAACCAGGGAGTTTTTACGGCGACTTCATTCAGGGATCGCAACATAGGGCCGTGACCCGAGAACATCTGCAACGAGTAATTCAACCAAAAAAACGAGCAGCGAGAGGCAGTAGCAGGGCATTTGTTTCCAAGGTTCAACGTAAAGTTGCCAATATAATAAAAGACTATACGGTTGATTTATCACTAAAAAGTTTGTTATAAAGACATTCTGAATGAGAGACAAACAAACCCTATCAGAATTGAATAAAAAAAAGTGCTAGGGTGCACAGTTTGACCCTGAAATCCACTCTCTCCAACTCCTTGAGTTTTAAATTCACCTTCGCACACTCCTTGACCTTGAAGGTTGCTTTCCCCAAATCCCTGACCTTGGAATTACTTTACTCCTCTCCTTGACCCTGAGGACCATTTTTGCTCACTCCTGACTCTAAAATTAACCTTTGCCACCCTTTGACGTTGAAATTCTCTCTCAGCCCCTCCCCGTCTTTGAATTTCGTCTTCGGTTGCCCTTCACAATGTCTTTGCTTTGACGATTAACGCTATCGAAATTTCTCTACATCAATGATCGATTAGCGTACTTGATTGCAAAATCAAATTCAGTTGAATCAAAGATGTAAGCTATAGCTGTAATTAGTTGTTTGAAGTAGAAATGATTAACAGTTTCGTTAAGCTCTTTTGCGTTCATGAGCAATCTCAAATTTCAAGGTCATATATTACAAACGGCGTCTCTATTACACGGCATTCTTTTATTTCTTCTTACCAAATATTAATGATACAGAAAAGTTTTTGTGACCATTATGAAGTAAATTAAAATCTTTTTAAGGGTGAGTTATCTCCTAAAAAAGCACACACTGAACACTGGAGCCGCGAAACCGTCCATGCTCTCCACTTTTTCCACTAAATATGACTTTGCAAAAACGTTTATGTTAGTTTATTCTAACTGTTAGGTATTTATTTTGAAGCAATTGATGGTTACATGGTTGCAGCCATTCAAGACCTTTTTGAGCAGCCCAGTCTCACCATTTTTTGATGTCAAGCAAATGTTGCTAAAATCCATCATTGGAGACGACTACTGGCAAGAGTTGGATAACTTCCTGGCTGCTTACGGAGATGACATTAACCCAACAGCATTGTCGGCAGAATTTATGATACTGCGCACAATCCGTCGAGATTCGAATCCGACTCATTTTGACCAAGTTCTGGACAGTTTGAAGGCAGTTTCTTTGCATGAAAGAGCGATGATGCCGAATGCCATTACCGCTGGTCACCGGAGCCACAACCGAAACACCTGAAAGATCATTTGGAATGGCGAAAGGGATCAAAACATGTCTTCGGACAACGATGGCACAACAATGATTTATTGCGCTGGCCATTCTTAATTTCTGTAAAGATCTTGTGGACAACATGTCGTTGATTAAGGTTGTCAACGAATATGTTGAGAGGCGCCCAAATCATAAACGCTGAGTTCGGCACATTTTGCGAAAATGATCTACAAATGAAGTAATTCACAACTGCCTTGAGTCGTTTTTGCTCGAGGAGATGATACGCGATGCATGATTTGAAAAAGAACATTTTGTCTACTTTACAGTTTCCCTTTCGATATTTTTTTCTGTGAATGTGATACGAAGTGTTTATGCCTCTTATCTTGTTTGGGCTTCCTTGTTGACAATTTGCAATGCTTTCTAACAAATATTCAGGCTCAAGATTACTTCAGAAATGACGCTTTCCTCCACTCTAGAACTCTGAAATACTTCTTGCCCCTGGTGCCAGCCATGGTGGCATCTCGCGCAGATACCCACAAATTACTTTGTCTCACCAACTTTAAAAAGCTCATGAATTACAAAGTTTTACGGCAACTCAAGCTTTCTCCACGAAAAAAGATGAAATCTCAATTAGAAAGTTGAAATTTCAACTATGCCGCGCAAGAATTTAAATTCTTGCCTTGGAACAGTTTTAGTAGACACTTATGAGGGTTTGCCAGGATTGGCGTGCCCTGTTTAAAAGGGACCCAAGGTCTGAAAGTTGTAAAGAAATTTGAATTTTACAGTGATGTAAATTCAACGTAAATATAAAGCAATGTAAATTGTTAGCAAATTATCTAGTCATTTGTTAAAGTGTCCCAATTTAACAGAAACGTGTCTGCCTTTTGACATAAACACTGCCATAGATGTTATGCTTCTATCAAATGGTTCGATTTTTTTAAAAGCAACAATTTGCTTTGCTCTTTACTCTCTCTCTCTCTCTCTTACTTAAATCTGGGTATGTCTGATACATGCTTTTCATAATATGATCCAAACAAGCAGAACCAGTGTGTATGTGCATGAGTGTGTGTGTACTGGTATATATATGTGTGTGTGTGTGTAGTTTCTAAAGCACAGCGAAAAGTTTACAAGTTTTTTATCCGGTTTTCAACATACTTTCTTGGGCCCACGCAAACGAGTAATGTACGTGCGTACTCTCAGGGATTTAATGAGCTAGATACACTAGACGGTGTAGAAATTGTTTATAGTTTTTTACCTTTTTGTGATTTGATATAGAATAAAAGGGATATTTTTGCCTATATACTCTCTGGATCATTTCTTCCCAAATTAGTCGATTATTTGCTAGTAAATACAGTTTGTTAACAACGAATATTAATATTTGCCAAGAATTTCTTGATAAAGTCTGAGTACGGGTGATGTGAAATTTTCCAAAAACAAGTACTTGTAATATTCTTCTTGTGCAGTGCAATAATGTCATTTTTCTTTAGGCATATTTCACTCCTTCCGATAATTAAATTATCTGAAGGCATGACAGATGGTTGGTAGACATATGGAAAATACAAGATGACGAAGAGTCCAACATACAGTTGGTGTCACAGTTACTGTTTATCCTACTGCATGTCACAAGTGCGACTGAATTATAGCTATAACCGGGATATCCTCACCCGTTATTACCCGTTCATCAAAACACTCTTCCGGCTGGTGAGAAATTACTCAAGAGTGTGAAGTGTTAATCTGTAATGATCAAGTTTGTGATCAGCAATACCTCACTGGGTTGTTATTCATATTTAATAAATAGCAGCAGAAACAACTCTTAAGGCAAACATAAGTATCACCTTTTACATATCAAGGTCAACCTCATGGGGCAAGCATACAATCATAGTCCCAGGAAAACATCTGTGACTATGGCACAATGTAGTGTGTACGTAGTTGTAAATACAGATTATTCTTTATTCTATTACAATCTTGGCTCGTTTACACTTGAAAAGACGCTCGCTATCTGTACTTTAAAATGCCTAGTGCATTAGAACAGGCAAATCGTGTCAACATGCCTGATCCACCACAAGCAAGCTCGGACACCGAAAGTCACAATGAATCAGTTTACAATTAAACAACAACACAATTTCACAGCAGCATGTTGAAGAAGAGGGACAATAGTTCTTTATCACAATTGAAAAAGCATTTGAAAAAACTTACCATTCCCAGTATAAAATGTGGTGTTCGTTGAGCCATCTACAAGTATTTACGTTAATTACAAAATTTAGGTATGAAGCTTATGTGTTACGTTGTCAGGAGAAAACTGACATGTAAAGTTCGTTGGTTTAGTTCATAAACATTCAAACATGCCGCCGAAATTGGATCTAGCCCACTAGAAACGGAAGTCGTTCGTCAGTACAGGAATTTTCTTCCAGATTGCTTTGCCGACGTTACAAGTTACGAGATGTCAAATCAACAAGGATGTTGGAACAGTTTCAAAGTCGGGGCGTACGTTGATAAATGGGCATATTAAAGTTTTTAATAAAAAACTTGGATCAGCTCTGAGGACTAAATGTTTCTTTATTTGGCATGAAAATTTTAGTGCAAATGTTGAGAAGTCGATCTTTTAATTGTCGGGGACAAAAATTGCCTTATTGTTGCAAAGGCTACAAAACCCTGTGCAGCTTTCCCTACTCTAAGTCCATACATGGATGGATGGAGGTTTTTGATTGGACTTTTTGAAGAGTTTAGATCATGAGATTCGAACCAAAACGCAAACAAATCAGAATAAATACAGTAGCTTCAAGAATTTAGTCACAAAAACGTCCTTGAAACCATGCCCCGTGGACCTCACTTTTCACTTGCTACAAAAGCCTCACCTTGCATCTTTGAATGCATTCATCCAAGGTACTCCCTCGTTCTAGCGTTCTAAAAACGCGCGTATGCCGCGAGTCTCTTAATGCGGTTGTTTTAAGAATTTAAGAACAAAACGGTACAAAGTGTTTTATATACCATGCCATGTACAAAACACGACAATTATTTGAAACCTGATTCAAAATGCTTAACACAACTTTTGCCGTGAAAATTGTAGAGTCGCTGATGACTAGAAGTGATGATCCCAACAATTCATAACACATTGCAATTTATGGTTCCGCGGTGTACTCCTAACCTCCCTGTTCAAGGTATTTGGGTTTCATATTGATACATCTGATATCTTAGTCCGGTAAAAAATGAATTGCAGCCAATGTTTGATGGTTCAACTGAAATGTTTGATGTGGGAAGCGTGGGACAGTTTTTGTTTACATAGCGTTGTCTATGGTTGTAACGTGGGTCGTTTTTGATAGTTTGACAATAGCCTAGGTGACTTATTAATTAAAATGGAAATTAAGTGGGCCGGTGCTTGAACGAGAGTTCGACACTTTGTAATTTAAACGGTTTATGTGTTATTTGGAGGGTGTTTGTATAATTCAATTCATTTGTGTAATCCGATTTGCGCATGTAGACTTGGATGACAAAATGGGTGGTGTTATTTTGACGGGAAGTAGTTACTCGATTGTGCCCTCCCACGCGCCCCAATGATCGAAAAATAGTCATGACTGGTGTCAAGGAAATCAACTGGAAAGCGACAATTAAATACTCCCCACTCTGATAATTATCAATGTAGACTACACCGTACTAACGCACAACCCAACCCAATGTTTACCGCGTAAAACGTACAAGCATTCCCACATACATTTGTTTGTTCTGTGGTATGCAGATATGTCAATTCAACAATTATTGCACGTCTCATGTTAATGGAAAATGAAAAGACTCATAAAGTGTCGAGAAACCGTGAGAAGGTGGCGTTCAAGAGTAAGCAACGGTACGACACTTGTATGTCCCGCACCTCAGCTATTTCGATCTGATAAATTTTTGGCAAGTGATGAATGCTACTTCAGCACGTACCGCTATCCATAAAGTGTCGGTGTCGGAGCCAGTGCCATACGCACGGGTAAACTGCACGAAAACTGTGCTTAGTTCTATCAAAGCGTTTTGTGAACGAACCCTTTAAAACATCTACGAATATTATTGCATCTTTGTGCCAATCTTATGGACCGTCTTATATAAAAACGGAGGCCTAGACCCTATCACTCGACAGGTACTGGTCACAGCAACAGCTTTTGTAAAAGTGAATATCAATCGACATTGATTTGTTCACTTGGTTACACTTACGTGCTTGGTCGTTGTTTCGCCAGAAACAGACAAATCTATTGACCTGTCTCTGATTGAGTTAGTGGATTAGTCGAAGACATACTTCTCAGAATAAACACATGTCCTTAATTTTCAAGATTCTTGTCTTATCTTAATTCCAATGTCGTAATGTTATTCCATGATATTCTCTGAAACAATGTATGTTTCTAGCGTTTCTGCACTGATTTTGATTACAATCTCACGTATATTTATATTCATATAGATTTTGGAAAATGCAATTTTCTACTTACAGGTAAATCATCCATGTTTTATGTATAAAACAGATTTTTGAGGAATAAACATCTCTTAAGTTTTAAAGTAATTCTTCTTTACAAAACTTTGCAAGACTTGTATGCGTAAACCTTACATAAAAAACATATGTTAGGTAAGAAAATTTGTCTTTGGGCTCAGAATATGTTGTTATGAAGAAATGTAAACCTTGGTAAGTCTGTAATTACTTTTCCTGTAGAATGTTTAATTGATTATTTCATACTATTCAGTACCATATTGACCTTTTTCCCAGAAGAATTTGAATGCAGCTTAAAGGATAATAATTTGGCTATGATAATGTTCATTTTTAAAGAACTTACGGGAATTTGTCTTTTTAACTGTATTGTATACATTTAAATAGATCTTTACCAAAGCTAAGTATTAATTCTTCTAATGTTTTTGCTTATTTATCAAATCTCCTTACAACAGATAAAAAAATTATGTTATTTACACATGGTATTAGAGTTCTTTGCATCTAAAAACATTTTATGCAGATGGAATCAACTGCCATGCATAAGAACAATTTGAGAGATCTGATCTCTCGTGGTAAGAAACTACATGATGTAACTGTCGTATTTGAACACTGTAGTCCACAAAATACATTCAGGGTTAATAAAGTTCCTTAATGGCGAGTAGAGAGTATATGTGAGCTAGATGGAGACCTTCACATACTAGGCTGTGATATACAAATTCCAGTAGTATATCCTCTAAAAAGAAATATCTTTGCAGCTTGTGCCTATATTCCATCAGGCAAAATTTCATTCATCTTAAACTAAAGTAATCAAATATGTGAAAAGCAACTGCTTATATAGGTTTGAGCAGTCCATCTAGAAGCCAGTAGAACTCTCCAGAACTTTACAAAATGCTATAGAACACAGTGGAACATTCTAGAAGAAATATTGCATCAGTATTGTTACTGCAGCAAAGGGAAAGTTTCTAGAAGGTTCTAGATATACATAACACGTTCTAGGAGGTTCTAGACGTCCATAACAATAACAGATAAGTAGATGCTTGTGATTTGACGCTGACCTATTTTTTGACTTTCGTTTCTTTTATTCAGTGAAAATCTAGATTTTTTTGGTTTTTGTAGCATATGATTGGTCAACACATATTTTTCATCAAAAATCTCAATAACCAGTTCTTGGGGTATTTTTTGCGCTGATTTCAGATATGTAAATAATTTTTCTCTTGCACATCAGCTTTTTGAGATACAGAGGGCTTCCTATTTTATGAAAACCAAGTTAAATTGAACGATCGGGATGAAACTGATACAGCTAGTATCATATATAATTTAGTTATTTGTTTTGAATACGTTTTTTTGTGGATTAAATGTAACAAGTAGAGTATTTTTGTCTGCACAAACTTTGTTAGTGTTAAGCTTTAATCAATCTCTGAAATATTTAAACAGCTGAGATTTTGTTTACAAACCCTATGACAAAATTCTAGGTGAATGCACGAACCATCATGATAAATTCTGCTATATTTGTTGGATGTTTTACCATCAAATCTCAGGAACCTCCCATCACAGATGACATAAAAAAGTATACAAATTGTACTTTGGTTGTCCTCTGGGTGACCATGATAAGAATATCATATAGTCTGCATGCTATTGTGGATTATGGGATTGGCGCAATTAAGAGAAATCAGCGATGCCATTTGCAATTCCTTGATATGGCGAGAGCCCAAAGACTATCTTCAGGACTGGTTATTCTGCCGTGTGGATACAAATGGTTTCTCCAGCAAGAATAAACATCTGCTTGTGTATACCTCTTTGGATTCTGCCCATAGACCTGTACCCTATGATGTAACACTTGTAATTCCAGTTTAAGACCAGGATGCCTTTTGCTCTGACCTTGATACCAGTGATAACAGTGTTGGAGAGGGTGCATGTGGATTGGACCTAATTTTATGTGTCAAGATGACAACTGTGCACCACAGTTGCTTGCTCAGGAAGATTTAAATGACCTTTTGAGAGATCTTGTGCTATCAGAGAAAAAAGCTGAGCTTCTAGCTTCTCGTCTTGAACAAAACAAACTACTTGAGAAGGATGTTTATGTAACTTATTGTCGAGACTTAGCATCATTCTTCACAGTTCAAAGTCTGCTGTACTATCAGCATGATATACATGGACTATTTGAAGCATTGTCTCAGAAGTAAGAACCAGATGAATGGCATCTCTTCACTGATGCATCGAAGACAAGTCTGAAAGCTGTGCGTTTACACAAAGGTAACGTAAAGCCATCTTTTCCTATTGGACACTTTGTCTACCTCAAGAAGGCATACGACAATATGGATATCTTTCTGCAAGTCATACAATATCACGTTCAATAGTGGTATACTTGTGGTGACGTAAAAATTCATAGAAATGCTAATGGGAATGCAAGACGGATTCACCAAGAACTGTTGCTTCCAATGCTTGTGGGATAGTCGTGCCACCGAAGAGCACAAACCAGAATGTGACTGGCTCCTTCATACTGGGTATAAGACTGGAAGAAGCAGTGTACAGGAAAAGCCGACTGTGCAGCCTCTGAAAATCCATCTGCCACCTCTCCATATAAATCTTGGTTTGATGAAGAAAGCCATGGGTAAGGAAAATTCAGAAGGATTCGAATATTTTCGGAACAAATTTCAAAATTAGCGAAGCAAAACTACACAAATTATTTAGATAAAACAATGTAAAAAGTAATTACCTCTTGCAACTTCGTTTTTATGGCATCCAATA
>JANTCA010038749.1:0-41828 GCA_024741275.1 Chironex yamaguchii
CGAGTGAAAATTCACGAAACAAGCTTGTAGAAGCAAAACCGGAGTTTTGATGTGTTTCTCCATCTATTGAATTGTATATATATATATATATATATATATATGCATATATATATACATATATACATATATATATACATATATACATATATATACATATATATATATACATTTGCTAGTTTAATTGATTTGTATTAGTAAAGTTATCAATATTATTCATATCTTGATATCAACCATAAGTAAAGTTTATATATAAATAGCATAATGGCATCAGTCGTATTCTTCCTTTAATCTAACAATTACTCCCACAATCTTTGCTGTCAAAATCTCAACTATACTGAAAAGGTGGTAGACACAATGCCCAGTCAAATAGGTGCAATTCCTCACTACCAGGAACAAGACAATTTACGATAATTGCCCAAACTGAAGAAGAGGCCAAAACTTTGGAGAACTTTACACTTAAAATACATTTTTAAGGAATGGAAAGTAGCATAAAACTCGAAAAACCAAAGGCTCCTAGTGAAAAAGCAGTGTGGGTGACTCTGGTTGACACATGTATGTTGCCACTAGCCCAGGTCACCAACAAACAATTGGACAGTTTTTCTCTGAGTATGGTAATGTGTATTTTACCGTGCAAATTTAACAAATAGAGAGACAAGGATGTGTACAATGATAGAGGATCCTTATTAATTGAACCATCTTTCCAAATCGAGAGAAAACAATTCGTCCCACTAGAACGTTTGAGGATGTTCTATAAAGGTCAGGCGTACAACTGTCAGCGTTGTTTAAGCGTACATACAGAGAAATGCCCTTCCATTGAAAAGTTCTTCCAAGCAAAGGAAGAAAGGGAAGAAATGACGAAAACAATCATAGTTTCCAATTCTACTGTTCTCAATGCTGATGAAACCTTGACATTGGCTGATATAGTATCGATCCCAGGGACCAAATTGGGCATACAGAGAATTCGTTAAACTATAACCCGAATCTATTAGAATATAACAACTATGTCGTGGTAGGTGGCTTAAATAATTTAAACACCTCCGAATCTTTAGATGTCTTCAAGGTATAGCCTGATAGTTAGCCGCAAGAACTTTCGAGCACAGTAGGGACTGCCTTAAAAACGATAGAAAGAACCAATCACAATGACGGTCAATAGTATACAAAAGAAAAATCAACAAAAAAATCAAGGAAGATTACAGCAAAGCATAAATCCGAAACACAAAAATTAGTAATTAAAATAATAAAATGGAAACTCGGGGATACGTGTGTCCATGGGATATACTGAGAATGGAAAGAAATAAACAGGTTCTGTTTGATTACCCTTTCGCTGTTTTATTCTCTCTAGAATAAAAATAAGAGTACAGCAAAATTCAAAGACGTGATATATTTAGACCAGCATCAATTGTCAAGGTGTCGTATCAATAAAAAATTATTGAATAATTATCAATTTGGTCCAGTTTTTATCTCATCTTTATGACTATGAAAATCTTCTGCAAAAGGTAGATTTGCTCAAACCTTTCCAACCAACAGTGTTTTGAGATCATTCTAAATTGGATATTTTACCAGGTTCTTGTTTATTTGATTTCGTACTCATTTTCTCCATGGGGTGTTTCAATATTTTAAACATATTTCACTTGTTTCTTTTTAAATTGCCATCACGTTTTCATCCATCACTGGTCGTTGTGTCGATCAATATAGTCATAGTGGCATAAAATAAAAATGATTTTCCATAGAGTACTTAAGTGATGACGTTATAAAAATTTATCTTTAGAATTTCTGGACTTAAAGCGCCAATCTAGAATGACACAAAGTAGGACATTTTGCACAAATATATAAAAATTATCAGAGATATCGGAAATTGAGAGTTGGTACATTGCCTATAAAAGCACTGTGTTTCAGGTTGTCTTCATGAGTTCATGGACCAAGCCGATAACACAGTGGCTTCTGCACTTAATCTTTAAATATTCAAGTTGCCATACCCCACGCAATTGTCGTCATAATGAAATGACATTTGAGAATTTCAATTTTTCTTAACTTTATTGAGAATTAGTTAACAAAATTTATAAATGTTAAAAATAGATGTTTTATGACGTCACATTTTGCCACTCTATTGGAGAACTTTCGTTAACATCTGACACTAAACATGGCACAGTAAAAATGCTCCAAAGTTTCCAAGCAATTGTATCATTCATGATAATTTAATACAAAGAAAGAGCAAAATATGTTATAATAATTATTACAATTCGCTAAAGATAATGTTTACATATGCTATTTTAAGTTTAGAGAGGACGATGCTTGCGAAGAAACCCTTTAAATTTTTGAATTAATTCAAAGGAGTGTTGATATGATATATAAATAAATATATCTAACAATCTTATTTTGAGACCTCAGAAGTGTCATTGAGAAAGTTTTAATGGGTATTCTGTATTTGTTAATTCAATAAATGTTGCTAATTGAAGCCGCTTCTTTTGGACTGCTTTGTTTACTAACTAGCTGGAGTAGACAAGACTTCACCTCCTGTCTGGATTGTCAAATTACATTGCTGTCTCCAATGCGAGCTAACTTTTAAAGTTAAATGTAAAAAGTAGTAACTTAGGGACCTTTAGCAAGCAATGCGTATTATATCTTGTCAGCAACATAAACTCAAGGTCCCCCCTGAAAACTGCTTTTTGACTTGATTTTGAAAAAGTATCAAAAACATAGAGATACACACTTAAACCTATAATTTGTAAGTATTATGATGATACCACCCCTGACAGCCCAAGATGTAGCATGGGTTAATAAACACGAACTAGCTGTTGTGATTTGTGCGATAAAATTAGGCTTGAATTTAATTTCTTGCTTTGTGTGAATAACTTTGTGTGAATTGTTTATACAACAACAGTCTTAGAAGTCGTATTGAAACTTTGACTTAAAGCAAGCCAATAAGCATCATGCAATTTCCAATTTCTTTTCAGTATGTTAGTATGAAATTTGACTGAAGAATATAGACTAAAGTCATCTCTAGTAAAATGTTGGTAAAACATCAGTTACTGGCCCAAGAAAGAGTAGTTTTCTTTGTCTTTGCATATGCTTTTACCAAATAATGAACATAGATGCCTTGTTTTGAGAAGAGCAAAATAGATTAAAACTTGCTACATTGGAAAAACTGTTAACTTTGATATTTGTGTACGACTAATAAAAAACATTATTATTACATAAAGCAGTTTTTACACATTATGAAACTCATGAACGAGGAGTTATTCCTGTGCCTTGTAAATGCTGAATGCCAGCGTCCTCATGATTTACCATTTCAAAGGTTAGACTCTTTAAACTGAATTAATTGCCATTGGCTTACATGTTCTTGTGGGTCTGCTCCTGCCTTAAACAAAGCCATCATATTAGTCAAGGGGGTGTTTTACTTTAATTTGATTCAACATATGCCACGTCAAGTAGACTTCACGTGCGAAGTGACTATTTCAAAATTTCAAAATCTTGCTCTTGTTTAGTGTTTTACGTTTTCTAGTGGGGTGACTTATAAAATTATGACTTTAATATCAAGTTTCTTTACCCATTTCTCTATTTGAAAAGAAAAAAACACTTTTGTCTCCTTACAACAAATATGGTCTCCTTACAACAAATATGGGTACATTTCACGATAAGTCATGCAGAACATACAAGATTTCAGATACACATTTGTCTACACACCCTAAATAATCAAGCAAATCTTGAGCACAGTTTTCTTCTGTGAGAGATTTACTCCTAACACGAGCTTCGCACAGTTCAAACTTTTTTTTGAGTGCTTCGCACGTGCTTGTATGTTCACACTCTTCTCTTGTGGTTTCAGCGGAATCAGCTAAATAGCCTTCCTGTCTTTCGCCGTTCTCGTCAACCTCAGCAGGTACTACCACTGTTTCCACTTGCTGCAGGATAACAAATATATAAAAGTATAGTGTAATGAAAGGTTGCAACAAAACAATGACTTATATAACGTATACATTCATATAGAGATAGAACAAACACTCTAGCATGATTGCTTAAGACGCTTCTGATGGTGCTTGTACATAGTCAGGCCTTTAAAGGTATTTTAGAAGATAAAACAACAAGGTGTTCTTGTCAGGAATTGATGTGCTTCCTAGTACCCTTTCTAATCCCAGTGCAACAGATATGTATTCTCTTCAGCAAATAATGGTGATTCCAGGCTCATTGTCTGTTCACCTTCTCTTTCTGCAATCTATTTTCTTAGTGACTATGAAATCTCTGCGTGATATCTCATTATCAGTAAAAGTGGAATGACATTGATTGCTAATGGCACTCTACAGAAAAGCATAACCTGGGATGTCATACCACTTTTGATAACATTTTTGACCCATGAAATCCTAAGACTGTCCCTTTCTTTTGGGCTCACGTCAATGCTCAAGACTGCCTCAGCAATGCACACAATAAGGACACCCTTGAACTCTCTAAATCTTAACAAGATGTCAAATAGTAGTAATGTTGATTGAGGTCCAGCACGGAGACTCATTTAACGCAACACTTATCATACTTTCTTTGACTAAGGCATCATAATCAACCCTAAACTTAGTAGTCCTGGCCGGCTTTCTTATAACCATATGGTGTGCAAAGTAATGCGCCTTAATAGCCTTGGTATTAGCGTTAGATGACAAATTGTCTTCAACAATGCCATTTTTTAACTACTGCTTTAAAACCTCATCATAGGCTTTGAGGACTTCAGGCTCCTTCCTCGAGTTACTTATCTGCGACTTCATTCTACATCACCTTTGCGACTAGTTTGTAGGTAGCTCATGACAACCTTGTTTCCCCGGGAGGTAAATCAAATGCCTCTCTCCCTTATACTTAATATTGTTGACTTGTATTCCCTTATTCCTAAACAATTAAGGTTCCAAAGTTCAAACAATTTCTCTTCTACAGAACCACGTTTTTTCTCCTGCATGATGAAGCTGATACTCTCTTCCTCGTTTACTCCCAATCCATACCCTCTCCTAAGAGGTTCAGACAACACCCAGCCTATGGTTGTATCCCCCGTGCTAGTTCTCCTTATTAAATATTCCACAGGAAATTTCCTCCAACTAAAACATCTATTTTCAAAATTTTCTGTCTGAAAAGAAATTCCTTAACTTTTCAAATAAATGTACACTCTTTTCAAATTATCTGCATGATTGTTTTATACCACGACATTCTCTGGGACCACTACAGCATGAATGGGGCCTTTAACGTCACGATCAATGGACTCAATGCAGCATCTTACAATATTTCCTGGAACATGTCAACTTTCTTTTCTGTCCAAAAGTACTCAATCTGGAGTCTACCACCTTAACAACATCATCTATGTGTCCTTGAGCTTTCTAAAGGGCCATGTTAGCAACACCAATTTGTACCATACTAGCTGCCTCTGCTGTATTAACACTGTCAACCAGGTCCAGACTCAAAGTGAAAGGGTGTTACTGAACATGGGGCCATTCACTTTACGGCAGTCTACATGTTAATGTTTTCCGTAACAGAATGTAGGCCAATCTTTTCTCTTTTTTCTCCCCTCAATTAGACGGACACTTGCTATCGAAACCTCTGCATGATGGATATGCCTCAACGAAACATTGTTGCCCAAAATGTCCCCTCGTAATACCAGCTCTACATAAGATCTATTAAATAGAGTGTCTATGTTCTAGGTGCTGTAATCTTCTCCTATTCCTGCCATAGACAAACGGACTTCTACTGGAAGCCTTTCGATTGCTGCTGGTACCAATACTGTAGAATAGGTAGTTTCGTCTATCGTCAGGGCTGCTAATCCCCTATGGTTGGTTTCCAGTTTATCATAAACTGTGCTTATGGTGGAAACAGGCGATACATCCACCATTCGTTAATACTTGCTGGTTCAATTATAGTTTCGTATTGTTTGCGAAGATCTGTTGCAGCCATATAATTGGAGAATGGAAGGGAAAAACCATCGATTTTGTGGGACCTGTTTTATTTTGTGGCACGTTTTATCAGTGCCTGACACTCTTTCGTTTCCATGCATAGATGATGAAAACCTATCCTAAACTTCTTGCTATTTATGCAGTTTTCTATCAAATCGAATTTAATGTAGTTACGGGAGTTTTGCTACACTTGTTCTGACCTCTTTTTTTCAGGTGCATGCTTTATTCCTCTTTCCTTTAAATGATCGTTTAATTAAATAGGTACTAATGCAATGTCCTTCAAGTCCTCACTTTATTCGATATCTACACATATGTCCGTATCCATCAAATCAGTGGTGACTACAATGATGTCTTCAACAAACTGGCATATTTTATTCAATTCGTCTTTCAACGGATCCATATATGGGCGTAAAGAGGGCTCATTCAAGTCTAACTCACCATGTTCTTTAATAATAGTCGGTACTATTTTTTTCTATGGGGTAGTAACCTCAACTCATATGTCTTTTGCTCTGGTAAGTTTCCATACTTCCACAATTTATTCAATATTATCTAACTCAGTGGACTAATTATAACAATTCCTTTGCAAGATCATGGGATCCAGATAAAAATAGTGATAAACGTTCGAGATTTAAGGAATGTAAATATATAGTTTACAATAAAAGTAAACCCAAACTCCTACCCTTAACTCTCAATCGTAAAGAAAATCCTAACAATAAACCCAACTGGTACCTCCATTCCCTACCTCCAACTCTTACCTCTAACTAATAACCCTTAACCCAAATAATAACCCAAATAATAACACCAAGCACTCTAACCGAACTCTCAACTCATAACCCCTAAACCATAACCCTAACTCTTACCTCTAACTCCTATCTCTAACTCCTAATCCTAACTCCTAACCCTAAGTCCTAACCCTAACTCTAGCCCAATACCCTAAATCCTATACTTAACTCCAACCCTAGCTTTAAAGAAACATTGCTGTTGACAGTGCTTCAGCCAAAAAGCGATTTGTAGTTTGAAATCTGCCAAAATTGATTTTATTTTTCAACAATCTTCTGTTTTTGTGTTCCATAACTCCATTTTCGTTGTAGCGTTTTCAGAATTGTCAGTTCGAGTTTTATACCTTGCTTGCTCAGATATTCTTCAAATTCTTGGTATTGTGCTCTCCACCATTGTCAGTCCACGGAAGTTTGACTTTCATACCACTGAAATTTTCTACCAAAGCTTTTCACACAGTTTTAGAAGATTAAGTGTATATATAGATTTAAGTATATATATCGACACAAACCTTGACTTATTACCGACTAACGTAACAAAATATTTGTCCCAATCTTTCCACATACGTCAATGTGAACAATACTAAGGCGATGCTCAAATCCTTCTCGTCCTATCTTAGGGAAGGGCAACTTACTTTGTCTACCTTCAACACATGGTTCACAAAGGTTTGACTTCTTCGGTGAGTAAAGTCCATCCTAAAGTTCTTGCTCCAAGTTAACTATGCCTCCTATGACAGACGTTCTCCTTTCTTTGATCAGTGCTTGCACATTTCACAGCCGTATAACTTCCCTCCACGCAAGCTTTAGATCCTGTACAGTTTAGATAGTACAAGCTGTAGCAAATACTCCATGCTTTGCTTAAATGATGTTACAAAGAAGTAGGAAAATTTGAAACTTTTTCCATTGCTTATTACCTGGGATACACTCCAAAGATAGCATGACAAATCTGACACAGACAGAGGATCAGTTTATCTACCTTGTTGAACCATTTCGCTGGGTATGTTCATTTCGGACACTTTGTTTACTAGTCCAGTCACTTAAACTGAATATTTGTCTCAAATTGTAGTTTCTTGTGATGTGTCGAAATTGCACGTTTGGCCGTACAATTCTTTATCGTAGCACATGTGACACGTTGCACCGGAATCAACAATCCAGTTACTTTTTCTTCTAGCAGCTAAAGCATGCTTGGCAATCGTCATGATAATCTTTTCCATTTCATCGTCTGTCTCCTGTTCCAAGGCATGCATCTTCCGTTTCATCAGGGGTTTATTAGCAATGTTTTTAAATCTCGGTTCAATTCAGAATCTTCCAACAGTTTCCGTCATTTTTATTTAAAATGTCTAATGAAACCCCAGTGATAACATTTTGGGTCTTTTCTGGTTCCTCGATGCTCTGAAGTTGTACTTCTATCTCGATGTTTTCATTGACTTTTCACGTAGTAGTCTTTCCCAGTTTAGGTACATTCAGACTTGATTCAAGCGCAACCAACCTATCTTATGACTCCAGTAAACTTACTAGTAAATTAACCAGTTGATTTTCTTCATATCACGGATCTTCTATAATAGACAACTTAACAAAAATTTCTGTCAAAGCTGTTTTGTGTTTTGCATTGACTATCAAGCTTCAGACCGTCTAACTTTTTCGGTAGTGGTGGTTTATCTGCCCACGTCTTTTTCAAAAAGTGTTTTTCCAACTTCTTCAACATAAGAGCAGAATCTTTAGGATCTTGTCAGAGACAACTGTCCAACAAACACTTTGGCTGTTCTTTCTCTGATGCTCCTTTAACTCCTACTACAATATTCCTTCTTTCATTACAATCATTTTACACTATACTTTCCATGTAGCACAATTTGGTCCATCAAATGGTTTTATCAAGATTTTTGTAGTTTCTGTTACCATGGGTTCAACACTCAAGACTTTTTTTGGCCAACAAACAATTCGTACTGACCACGCAGATAAGCGTCTTATAACAACGATCCAGGTGTGAATCTCAAATTAAAAATGGCCTACCAATGAAGGTTTTACGGTTGCATATGTTCCTATGTGTCTGCTTTTCCACAGTATATCACTTTCTACTTTAATTTTCACAAAACACAAATTAAGTAGATTAAAAGCTCATTTTATATGGGTTTTCAAGAGCCTCTAGAAAGTTCTTGTTAACAGAATGTACTAGTGGAGACTTGTTTTTATCAATATCATCTAAATCATGACTCTACTCACATCCTACAGCATTAAGACGTTTCTTATGTGTTCTAATAGAATTACAGATTTACATATGAAACATACTGATATCTTGTATAATGTTTGAGGTAAATTTGACAAGGGTGGTCGATTTTGTGACAATTATAGCTACAACAGCATCATTTTTTGTCTGGCATGATTCATAAGGTTTGTTTGAAAAGAAAAGATACTTTGTTATCAGTGTCATGCAGACAGCTATAACTGCTTGGTCATTCATAACAATACTTCTAAAATGCTTAAATCTTTATAGACTAGTTTACAATGATAAAAAAGTGAAGCAGAGTGTCAACTAGCCTCTTCAAAATCATTCCATTCACGACACTGAAAAAAATGGTAAGAGTTCAAGAGTATTTTAATGTTGGCTGTGTCAAGTTGAGAGAAAAAATTAACATTTAATTTACAAATACTGCCCAATATAAACACTGTTTTACTGGGGTCGATAGCCAACTCGTTTACTTTAAACTGTAGCCGATTCATTCTTTTAACTTTCTCTTACGCACTTCCAGTTTAAATGTTATTTACAGATCCATATGGAGCCATGGATACCTGTCATGAAATTGTTCTCTTCAGCAGGACAAAACTACGAAAACTGTATAGAAGTAAAAACGCTATCTTTTGGGAAATGTAATTTGAGTAGTAAATTGTTTTACAAGGCGTCCGGTATCTATCTCTATCGTAATAATAACCAAATTAAGTATCCTCAAGAAATATCACACTCATATTAAAGTATATGTAGTTGCATAGAAAGTTCTTTGTGAAAACTTTGTACAGCCAGCATCTCCATCATGTTGCTTAGCTACAGAAACCCCAGAACAGAATGTACTGAAACCCCAGAACAGAATGTACTGAAACCTCAGAACAGAATGTACTGAAACCCCAAAACAGAATGTAATGTATTTGGCAGAGTATAAAAACCAAAATAATACGCTTAAAGTCTCTAAATGTTGTTATGATTGAGAGCAAATTCTAACGATTTAAAAGAGTCTGCACACAGGATAATCTTCAGCCTCACAAGTAACACACAAGTGGTCGTTATATTATCCTTAATTGCAAAGGAAATTTGTCATCAGCTGCTATTGCACTTGAAAACAGAGCTTTAACTAACGAAAATAAGAAATTAATTGCTTACATTCTGCTCGTACACGATCTACTCAAAACGTACAGTATTCTACCCGCCTTGTATACCAGAAAGGCTTACCTGCATCAGAAGAAATGCATCAAGGATGAGGAAGGCAAGCAAAATTCCCATTAGTGAAGACATGATGTGTATTCTTTACCTATGAGAAAAAATCTTATTTTCAGACTAGATAGAGAAAGAAAGCTTACCATGTAGGACATGAGATGCGTCGTGATCGGTTGGCAAGGGTGGGGGGGCAGCGACTCCCCCTGTTGAGAGGTTGGTTTATCGAATTTGTCAGGAAATTTCGATCTTTAATTCACTCTATCCGTGTCACCTGTTATTCTTGTGCTTTTCATATTTACAGCATTACAGAAAACACTATTCCTAAATCCAACAGAAATGCAAGACTATCACTTTGACTAGTAGACCATGTATCCAAACAAAGAAGCTGTCTTATGATGTGTAGTTATGCGGTGCCACTTTCTCCAGAACAACCATAAGCAGCTTTACAATTTTAAGTACTCCTTGTTCCTATCAGCCATTAACCGTAAAAACTTTCGGAAACACTCTTTTGTTTTTCATATTTTGTACTAGATTCTATTCTAAACAGGTTTCGTTCACATTAAGATGGCAGAGCCACAATATTGATATTTAATGGGTAGCATGATTAAAGCTTGGATCTAGGCTTCCCAAATCTTATTTTGACTCGAAATAAATACATAAATAAATACATAAAGTCTACCTTGTAAGTGCTAACTGTTGGCAAAATGTGACCCGTAACACTCAGAATTTATAACACTCTTTAAAACATTTAAGATTGGGCAGATTTACCCATAAAAAACCAAGACAAACAAAATATCTGGAATACTACATTTACATATAGCAATATACTAGCTGTACGTGTCCTGGTATAGTATCAGGAGTAGTGGTTAATTTAAGTCCAAAGGATAGAGAATGCTTTAGCATATAGAATTGTGACAATGCCAATGAGAAGTTTAGAAAGAAGAAAAATACGTTTGAGCATTGCAGTAGAACGATGTTACAATAAAGCATCTGTAATGGAAAGGGAGGACAAAGGAATGAAAGTACTGTTTCAAAAGGGGAATACACTATGCCATTACATTTGGCCATTTGATTAGGTTTGCAACAACGTCATTTAGGAGGCCTGTAGTTCATCTATTGGATAAATATCATTGTTGTGGGTTTTAAATAAATGAACAGCTTCTCTTGTCAACCAGGAGAACGAAACAACGTACAAGTAAAAGAGAACCAAACATTAGTCAATATTAGACCAATGCATAGACCCCAAATTATTTTGATGTCAAGATGGTGGTCACATCGAAATGTCTTCTTTGTAAATAATAACAAATTATTGAATTGTTTTAATACCATTCTGGGAGACTGCCAGTCAGCACGCCATAGTAATTAAACTATCACTCATGCCACTGAATAAAGATAACCTTACCTCATTCCAGACTGTACTGACTATGGATGTTTTTCACAAAGTTTTTTAATCAAGCATCATCTTATTTGCAGCATAAAGGAGTTGCCCATCTTGCATGTGTTCTGTTGGGTCATACAGAGCAAGTAAATTTACAGGGACACTGACTACCACGGGTCGGTGGACCGGGGGGTGGGGACCATGGTCCGCCAATTTTTTGCAAATTATTGCTTTTGGATATTTCTTTAAAGCCTTTTTAATCTTCACTAACATTGAGACATTAACACATTAAAAAAACTGTAGATGTTAAAATACTGTAGTGTCAATCAAAGCTGAAAAGTTCTTAGTCGAACAGGGAAGATGTCGTACAACATTGGATGGAATAAAAGTGAACAAAGTTGCAAGCAACTAACACAACCCCGTTGTATTTCATCCACCCTATATATATTCAACTGCCTTAACTGAAACTTGGTTAGTCCTGTTTGTTTGATCCTAGCTTTCCTCCATTATTAAGTAACGTTGAAAAGGACTTCTTCTTCGTTAGGAGCATAGCCTTAAATTGTGGATGCGCACAATTTTGTGTTACAGATTTCATTTTTTGACCATTAATCGGAAACACTGTCTGCATCCACTAGAATACTCGTTTAAATTGTGTAAGAGTGCTTTTTTTAATGTAACGAAAATTTTTACTTTAGTCATGAAAGGCAGCTCATCGTGTTGAACCATGGTAACTATTTTTTATCTGAGTTGGCCCTCCCATCCCCGCTGGTCCCGTCGAACACCCTGAGTTAACTTCATTTACAAGGATGTTAGTCAATTTTTGAAGGTTGCAAAACTGTTAAGCATGAAGGAAGAGCAAGAAGACGAAGAGTTTCTTGATAAAAGGAAATGTAAGGGCAAAGGTTGCTAGATAAAAGCTATCCACCATGCTACTCATTCTATTACAGTGGGAAAGCATAAATCGGAATCTTTTCATATTGCAGTTGACACAGAGGTTTTGTATATAATTGAACGTTTCTTGGTGCATTGTGGAATATTTGTCGACATAACATTGCTTCAACGAGAGATCCTTGATGCTGAGAAGGATTTACCTTACCATTCATGTTCCAAATGTGATTATGCAATACCAAAGCCTTAAGATACAAAAGTTCAAGCACGAGGAATGTTCATCCATTCAAACGTATGTTGGTTTAAAGGAGCTCCCAATAACCAAAGCCTCAGCAACAACAGATGCAGCCTTGGACTAAGAGAGCTTCTTCGTGGACATTGCAGTATTGGCAGAAATTCTACCTACAGACAGCTTATACAAACTCATTTTAAGTGTACAGAATCACACTTCCAATTAGACTTACAAACCATGAGCACAGATATTCAAAGCTCAACCTAGTAATAAATGCGTTTCACTCCACTAATGGACAGAGTAGGCGTAGATCCTTGATCCTGTTGAATGCTGAAAAGAATTTGATTCCAAACCTTAGCCACAAAAAAACAGTAAGACATTTTTGCGATCATTACCTTGGAAAAAGGTTGATAAATGTAAATTATTGCTATCAAATAGTTGTAAATCCATAAAATTACTTTAATTAACTTTCCATTCATTTTGTTTGACACAATGTGTGCAATAGATTGAGTATTTTGTAGGGGATGACTTGTGTATAGTTAAAGCGTTAATTCAGCTTAATTCATCTTTGTTTGATTAACCTCTCTGCATTTTCAATAGCATATGCTGCTTCCAATTACCTCTATCATCAAAGGAGAGTCCAAAAGGTTTTTCGGACATTTTTCCTCTTCGCCCCCCCCCCTCCCCGTCTCATCAAACAGGATGCCCAAGACACCTCTGTATGACACATCAAATTTCGAGGAGATAAAAGCACGTAAGTAAAACACAGGAGCAACAGGAATATAATGTACTTTAAATGTGATAGGACTTATATTATTTTGCTTATGGATGCATTATAAAAAATCACAACATAAGCAAATAATGGTGACTTTGACATGAATGAGACTTGAACCCGCAACTGTTAACTTTATCCTTACTATCCAATAAATGCTTGCGCAAATCCACTTGGAAGATACATGTGCACACAGGCACGTTCAAAAGACCAGTCATATACAGGTGGGCCAAGTATTGATTTCAAATTGCTAGAAAATCTTTTGTGTTTACCGCCTCCAATTGTTTGACAGTGTTTGTTGATTTTGTTTAACATCTTGATATGCATGCTTTTCTGCATCTTTGCGGATCTCCACTGTAAACAATTACCATACACCAGATTACATATGCTCACCAACAAAAACCGTGTAGGATTAAGAAAGTACATAACTCGTTGGAGTACGATACGCAACCAAACATTAACTGAAGTTATCGTAATGTAATTGTTCATGTAAACTAAACATAGCAATAGATAGCAAACTCCGAAAAATGGCATGGTTATATAGGACACAAGACGATTGACAGAAATAAACAAGTTGATTTTCAAACAGACTAATTAAATTCATTGTTGGTTTCAACTGAATTATAAGTGTGCTTCTATATACTTGATTTTGGATCCAGGATAAGACATAAAGTGCTTTAATTAGGACATAAAGAAGACAGTAAACTTACTGTGCAGTTTGGTCCAAATTGGTTAAGATTTCAAAACGTTCCTAAGCTGCTTAGTGTGCAATAAGTGTAGATATTAACAGGCGCTGCCTGAATGGATATACTATGCCTAACTCCAAATATAAAAATATCTGTGGCTAATCTCACGTAAGGACGGTGTCGTAGTCGAGTTAAAAGTTCAGTAGATAATAGTTGATGCAGCTGGATGGATTTAAAATAATCATGAATTCTTCCCTAGGCGTTGCCAGAGAACAATAAATCAAAGAATATCAGAGAACAGTTAAATTGTTTGAAGAACAAAAGATACTTTATGACGTGGCCTGCCCCCAAATGGTGCGGAAGACTTAACCAAAACTGCAAGATGACGAGAAGTGACAGCAGAGTTAAAACATTGCGCAAAGGGAGAAGTGGAAAGAATGACACAATGTAGATCATGTGCATAAACTTGTACGTTTATCATCGATGTGAATTGATGAGGAAAGAGTGAAAGATCAAAAATACGTGAGAATTGTAAAAATCAAGGTTAAGTATGTATTCTTAACTCATTTGCATAGCCGTTCAATTGTAAAAGTTTCTGTATAAGTGCATTTATTTGTGTTGGGTCTTTGTAGATCGTTTTGGCAGTGTTTCCACTACCTGTTGGTAATTTTTCCACTACCTGTTGGTAATGCCTTGTAGCCAGGCCCTTTCAGTAAACTTATCAAATAGTTTAACTTCCAAACATGTAAAAGACTTCCATTTGACATTCCCCGAACAGTATAAACTTTGCCAAAAGGATTGAAATTTCGTCTATTGAAATTATGTCTATTGAATTTCGGCTAAGTAAACATGGGTGGCTTTGCTTGATGAAAAACTCCAGTGAAAGAACTTTGATTCGACATAGATCGAACAGACCTTTGTTGAAGCCTGGTAACATTAATCTTTCATTTAGCAGGTTAGTTCTATTCACGAAAACAAGCCAAAGTAATACAATATCTCATTTTGTTACTTATAAGGAAGTAGTTGATAAGGTGTCAAACTTATCTGATTTCACTGTAGCTGTTTTATCTATTTTAGAAAGTCTGAAACAAAAGATTTTGGCAACATAACAATGCTTGAAAAACAAAAGCGAAAGCAAGGTTTTGAATAATTTTGCCCTGTTCTCCTGGTACAAGAATCTCCTGTGAATAACTTAAGCTGTGGCTTTGTCTGGGTCTAAAACGTTTCGAGATTTGTCGCTACGAAGATTGATAAAAAATGGAATATAGAAACTTCGCAACATGCCTCACAATGCTGAAAATTGATTGAAACAAAAATATATCTGCCAAAGAAGCAGCAAGACCAGAATAGCCAAAGCTAACGTCAATTTTGCCGCACCAAACTATCGGCAAAAACAAGATTAGTAAAATTGATCAATGAGCTTTGTCTTTCGTATTGTTTGCATCATGTGAAGGTACAACAGACAGAATTGCATCTAAATCAGATGATACGTCAAGTTTCACTGAAGCATGGGTCAAGAAAAAAGATGATTTTACTTCTAATGATAAGATAGATAGTGAAAAAATGGAAGATGTTTTCATGCAGAATAGTTTGCAGCATATAAATGGCTTGCAGATAACAGAGAGAGAAAGAAAGCATTTTGGTTGGTCTGCACATCTCACAGCGAATCTCAAGAAGGGAACTTTAATTACAGATATGGATAGGATATTGACAATTGGAAAAAGGGCAAGACAAAAATGAAATAGCACGAAAACAGACCCGCCCACAGAGCTGCCGAGTGTGCAATGGAAAGATCCATCAAGTCAACTGTGTCGACAATAACATCTCTAAACTTTAAAAAGCAGAGTATAAGGATGCAAGGTTTGTTTTCCCATTTCCGCACGTTAGAGACACTTTTGAGCCAGGGAGTTGCAATCAGAGGTAAGATTCCAACATCTATCAATTCAATGTAGATAATGCTGTGACAGACACAAGAGTACAATAATTTCTTAAAGCGAAGCATTGTGTTATGGCACATAATATCCTTGAAGAGCAAGATGCTAGTCCTTGAAGGTAAAAGAGATTTGCTTGACCGGATTCGGCAATGTGAAGTTTTTCAAATTCTCACTGCCGAGTCGTCTGATGTTAAAAAGAAGGAGCAAATTTGTTGAATTTTTGCTGATGAGTCATCTGATGTGACAAAGAAAGAGCTCCCAAGGTCGTACCTCAGATGCTCTTCTGATGTGTATAGAAGATATAGTTCTGAGATGCCACCCTGATGGGGCACAGATGATAGGCATGGACCTTGACGGAGATACCACTATCAAATGTCTTGCAAGCAAGATTAATGAAAATGTTGCGCTAAATGCTATTTACATATATTTCTTTGCGCAGTGCAATAAACTGTTAGTGAATGATTGCCATAAAACAATCAGCACTGCTCTCATCATCACTACAACTTTTCCAGTTACTTTACTCTATAGTAGGTGCCTGCCCCCAACCAATCCTATTATTTCAAGATCTTCACAAAGATTTTATGAATGAGCAGGTGAACAACAAGTACAAAATCTTGAGGCCACAAAACGTGTCAGTTACCAGATGGACAACTCGATTAAAGGATGCCAATTCAATCTAGAGGAGACAGCCCAGGTAAGGAAAACGTTAGAGTCCCTTAACAGTGACAACTCAATAAGTGGAGAAGCCAACGCAGGAATCCAACATATGCTGAATCATCAAAGGTCTTCTTTAGATACTCTGTTTGGTCTAAATGTAAAAAGGAGGCTGATTGCTTCGTAGAGACGTTTTCAAAGGAGCTTCATACAGTTATCATTTCTGCAGATTATGCATTTTATTCCTCACGACACATTATTCAGCAGTTGCAGAGATGAAATGTGAATGAAGTGCAGAGATGAGTTTAGTCTTAATCTTGAGGAGTCCAAAGAAATTGTAGATGTCTGCAAAAGGAGGTGCGACCAAGAAAGATTCCATGGTGGATGGAAGATGGATCAAGCATCTCAACAGAACGACTTCTACCTACATCCACGTATGGCATAACAAGCAATGATAGTTTGCATCAAAGCTTCTTCATAGCTATTGATACAGTTTCTTCCAGTCTTGAACAAAGATTTGGACAAGAAACTTTATCTACTTTGAAAGCAATAGACGATTTTATGCTTAAATAGATGAAAGATAGAGGAGTTGATCTGACCAGTCGTCAATGTGGCTTTCTTGACAAAGAAATGGTAAAAAGACAGCTGCATGATCTCGCGACCACTTTAGAGCTTAACAAAGCTGAGACGGAGCTAAGGATAAAAGGTGTAAAAATTGAAAATATTTTCACTGCAATGCTCTCAGTGAAACTACAATGCCACGAAGTACACAGGATGATTAAATTTTACAAGACAGCGCCTTAGTTCATTGACCCGCATACGCAGCTTCAATGCCATGCCGAGACTCAAGACGTGGTTGAGGACCAAAACAAAAGCATACCATCTGAATGACATTATATTTGCAAATATTCAAAAAGTGGACATTAATGTGGTAACAAAGAAATTTGTAGAGCAGAACGACCAAAGGAAAGACTACTTTGGCTTAAAAACAACTAATAATGTGTACATGAAATCAGATGAAATTTTTTCTGTTTCTGTAGACTTTTGCATTTAGATTTTCTGTTCAGTTGAAGCTGAGATAGCCCTATGGTTATATAAACATAAAATAAAGCAGTTTGTATGTGTTTAAAATAAGATGTTTATATTGCACTACTGTTTCGTGAGCCAATAATATTACAGTTATAATAATGATTACATTGATAAGGTTGTTGACGATGATGATTACAATGAACCAAGTGCCCCTTTGAAAAACACTGCCTCCCTTGCCTTTTATTCCTTCCAGCGTCCCTCTCCCAGATTATATAAAAATGTCCAGTAGAAACAATCAGGAATACAAAATAGCTGTCTTTAATAGTCAGGAATTGATCTCAGGGTATTGAGCTCGACTCATTATTCTGAACAGTTAAAATGCCCCATAACGACTATCCTCAAAGTATCTTGTTCTACTTTAAAACATATGATTATGAAATCTTTCAACACTGGTTTCAAATATTACAAAGTCCACCAGGCACATCGCTTTTTAGTCCGACTTTTGGTTAAGCCGTCCTAAACAAACGGAAAGTCTGCGCAGAAGAGCGGAATATATCGATCAATGACAATATTTTAAAACTATGTTCTTTTTCAACATCACTACAACAAACGATCCAGCAGGATGAAAAGTAAAGTCTACGTTTCAACAAGCCATTACATTTCCAAGCAATGACATGTTGGTAGCTAATGAATTGTATGAAGTGCGCTAATTAACTGACAAATCATCCATTAATCAAAACGTGAAGTCTGGAGATTCCCTTGTCCGAAGGTCATACTGGCAGAACTTGCTAAAGAAAGGCACAATTGTTTTACTGATATGCTGCTACAGATTGTAAACAATGGACGGTTTTTTGTATTTGTCAAGCAAAATTTTTCTCAATTTGCTTTACCTTCTGCACGACGGGAAGGGAGGATTTACCCAAAGTGCCCCATGCATAGCACGAGCCAACATTGTTGTAAAATCAGAAGTATGAGTGATCAAGTTGTGACTTTCTGTAAAACATAAATCATAAATGAACCTAAAATTCTACAGACAATAGGCAGCCTATTGTTCGAAGGGGAATGTCCTATCCAGTCTCTTTTCCATGATGTTTGTTTGCTGGTAGGACTTACATCCTCTAGCTCTTAGACTTTGGAAATCCTCACTTTGTTTATATCAAACATTAAGTGTTTAATTAAACAAATAGATCACTCCAACCAGTTTAAAGAGAATGTATCCCCGTTTGTAACATTTGGTTTTATTCAAAAGCCCAACACTGTGTTCTTTGAGTCATACAACTATCGTAGCGACCACCTGAGACATCTTGGGGAATTGCAAGAAGATATTACTCCAATTGACATTGATCTTGTATATAATAACAGTTTTACTTGAGTATAAAGCTTTCCCTAAGTTGGTAGCAAATGAGTATGTGTTGCGGTTTATGAACAGAACAATGACAAACCAATTTCTTTACTGGTATATGTAATCAATTAGGAAAAAAGAGGACGAGGAAGATTAAAAAAAGTTGAGGAGATGAGACGAAGAAAGGCAGGTGGATACGAGTGGCACAAGATTTCGAAACATGAGAAAACAGTCAAGTAATATATCATAAATGTTCAAACAGTTTTATAACATTAAGTTTATACGTTTTGTTTGTGTAATAATAGTGTGACAACATAAGAATCTGTTGTAACAGAATCCACCATTAAACGACCAGATCAAGAAACTGTACGGTATTTCTATTTTGGAGAAGAACTCCAATCAATGTCCTGTTTTCCAGTTACAGAGTAGATTCAGTAAAAGAGAGAAGTGAAATGAACATGTATACTCAAAATATTTGTCACACATTAACGCATAAGCGCTTCACTGTTATAGTTATGTAGTATAGCAATGTTGTGAACTTGTCCTATCTACTGGCCGACTTATCTATGTACTACAAGATGAGAGTATGGATAGTAATCTGGACATATTTTCTTCTCCAGAGGAATAGGAGAAATCTTTACAAGTTACATCAATACTGAAATTTGCACATTGTTACTTTGAAAGGAAGCTCACTCTTGAGATTTATGTTTGATACAAAGAGCCCTCTCATAGTTATTTTATCGACTATTTTTATCACAATGCGTCAACATGCCTAGACGAAGGGCTTAAATTAGCAATATTGCGCATATGGAGCGTAATCTGTTTAGGTTTTGACAGTCCACTGCTGGACGTAACCTCTCCAGATGACCGCCTTAATTGATCGAGTCACTTCTGAGGATTGTGGCCATACTTGAACGTGCTGGACTGGCTTATTGTTAAATTTTTGTTAAAGGTTCTGTGATGATACCATCATCGGTAGTTCTTCGCTCACTGAAGTGTTTTCCACCAGCAATATGATTTGAGGTGGCAAAATTTCATGCAGAAAACGCATTGCTCATATGACATGACATATTAGGCCAAGTATTAAATACATGATAAAGCAGAAATTTGCATTTCTAAGACATTGTAATTTTAAAGAAGGCACGCAGAAGAGAATTTTGAGTTGCTTATCGATCATAATGTGCCATTAAGAAATAATAAGTGTAATTGTGATACAACTGGCACATGAAGTCAAGGCTTCCCTGAATGCGTTATTCAGCAGAATCAAGAGTGGCACGTTGTTAGTTTGTTTAGGACTTCTGGTCAAATGATCTATGTCAATTTTACCTTCTTTAAAGATACGTCAATGTTTTGGCAGCAGCCAAATGTTGGCAGTATCTGGCAAATCACATCTACATATGTCAAAAGTAAGTCAAAACAAGCACGAATACGAACACGCGCACTTGCATAGACAGGCGCATTGGCACATACAAACACACTCACACTTGGTAGAGTGAGTGGAAATTTACTGTAAGTTGCTTTAATCCAGCTTCAGTTCGCTACCTATACTTGAGTTTGGCGGAAGCCTATTTCATATTGCTGCTTTTCTAACAATATTAAACTTTTTGACAATTCATTTCTCAAGCATTGTATTGTGGAACGATATTTATATTGTAAGTATAAACACCAGTATATAGTGTGGCCAGTATTTGGTGCCATCAACATAAAACGAGTTAGTTGTTCCCACTAATCACACTTTGTTAGTTATGGGCAAAGCTGATAAAACGTACGTAAATAGTACCAAGTTATGTACAAGAAATTTACTTGACTATGTTTTTGCTATCTCTGCATTTTTCTTTAAAATCAACACTAGAATACACGGAAGATAGTATTTTTCTTTAACTAGGCTGAACTTTGATGACAAATAATGACGGAAATTAGAAATAAATGAGTTATATTATAATACCTTATTTTAAATATAAGGATCGAAAATTCAGCAATGAGAAAGTAACAATTCAAGGATTGGGCGAGAAAAGACAAGGAGGAAGCGTATGAAGGAATCAAAGAACAAAACGAAGAATTACGATAATAAGATAATCGCCATAAGAGAACTAGTGGAACAATTGGAGTGGAACCATAATATCCTTTTGTCGACAAAGGCTAGGTCGACGTTCCCGTATGCAAACAGCCTTCAAAACACCAGGATCAAATGTAGACCTTGCTTTAGAAACAACTGAAAAATGTTCGTCACTATACCGCTCGCCGCTGGATGGGCTATTTAAAAGATACTGTCCTATTGCAGAGTCACATTCCTTAGGCATAAGGCAAGACCTACAGAGTCGCAGGGGTTGCTGGTGAGCGCTAGCCGAACTTGTGTGGATGTGCCTTGGTACATGGTGGTTAATTCGGTCAATAAAACTTTCTGTTCTTGTATTCTGACGAATCTCGATGACTAGTGTCAGACGGAAAGCCTGATCGATGACAGTTTTCAGATATGAAATGTGCAGAGGAAAAAATTAAAACTCTGAATCGACAACCAACTGGTCATCTACCCTGTTTAAAATAATTTCAAGCCACGAGAATTTGCATCATTGAGATGTGAGATGTGACAAGCAATCACATATATCATATATGGCATACAAACATTTACTACTTTGATTCATAGCCACAGATTGGTGTACATCGTAGTTGTTCCTTACGAATTTAATGCTAATCAGATATCTTGCTATGCCGTGCACTACTATGAATTAAAGTAAGGAGATGACATATCTACCAAATTTTTATCCCTACAGTCATGTTTCGTGATAGCTCACTCTTGAGGAAATTTTTCTTCGAGATTGCCTTGCGATGTAATATATTAGCAATTAAAAATTATCAACTTTGAAGTACATAGAGTCTTCTGATTGATTATTAAGTCACGATTTGAGATTTAGGTGCTCTGATTGGTTGTTCCTTGATAAAGTGGTTTCTCAGCTCTTCTATTGGATGTTTCTTCGTTTGAAAAGCTACAAACTAAATGTTGTCATCTATTGTTATTACGCAAAGCTTTGTTTCAAATGCGGCACAAGTTCGTTGCGCTTGTTTAAGGATGATAAATCGGGTCGGTAGGTGATCAGGAACTTTTCTTTCATACAAAGGTTGCATCTTATGCTGGAGCAGTTGTATGGAGGCTGCAGTGACAATATTTGGCATGATATGGAGTGGTTAATGTTTTGCTCTTTAAAGGTCTAGATATATTTATTTAGTTGAGTGAAGTTTTTTTGTCGTACTTGTCGCATTGGCGCTGTTTAGTTTTTTAGTGTTTTGGTATCTACTTTCGTCAAGTGCTTTTTGGTATGGAGGGGCAGTTTAATCAAAATATCTTGAAAGGGATGAGAGTCGTTTGTTGATACCTAAATGTTTGTTGTGATTGGAAGGATGGTTGCTCTGTAGTTGGACGTATTGTAGAGTGGTGTTAGGTTTAATAAACGGTTGGTAGTTGTTTTTGTCTAGGTTAAGTGTTACGCCAAAGAAACTGACAGTCCTTTTATTGACCTCAATTGTCATTCGTAGTTCATTTTCTTGGACGATATTGCAGATTTCTTTCTTAATGTTTCCTGTGTCTCTTACTGTTGCATTTGAAATGGTTAGTTAATCGTCTTGCTAGAACCCTGTGTTTATCTTAATTTCAGATATTTTTTCCAAAGGAGGGATTTAAAAGCCAATACATGAAGGAAAAAACTGAAACACTGAGTAAAAACATTAAATAAACGAATTTCCTCTTACTGATCGTTGGACTTCTGCTCGTGATACTAAGGACTCGAAATGCCCTTTACCAGACTTTTGTGTTGCAATGTCACATTGGTTGCAGTGTTGTGGGCACATTGAAGCAAGGGACTAGAAGAACTTTTCGCTCTCTGCCTTATACTACTAATCACTGCGACTACTCAGAAAAAAAACTCACTTGCAGATCAAAAGATAGAAGGTTAACTGTGTTACCAAAAGAGTGTATTTGCAGTTATTAACGAGATGATGAATGACGATGTTCGATTCCTATCGAAATCCATTCTGGATGATTTTCGTATCAAAAACTTGTGTGTTGGACATTGCTTGTTGCCTGGGGAGACACGCACACACTAAAATTAAATGTATGTGGACAAAGAAACATTTCCGATCTAAACAAGATTTTGAGATTCAAAAATAAATTGTATTAGCAGTCGTAATTTAAATGTAAGAAACAAGAGGGGGAAAGAGAGGATGAGAGGAAGAGAAAGAGGAAAAAGGAAGAAGAGAGTAACAGTAATAATTGGTGTCCGGTACATGAGGAAATGTTAACTATGAAAGCTAATGGTGGCTGTGCATGGAAAAACTAGTCAGATTGTTTGCGAAAAGGAGTATGGCGTGGCGATCATGTGGCAAAGATAATGATGACCTTATAAGTCAACTAAAGCGTGAGTAGGACCTCTCTTATTTTCAGCAACAATTTCGTTTATGTTTCTAAAGTTTGCGTAAAATTCCACGTATATGAGATGAACACCGAAACAAATGGTAAATCATACTTGGTCAGAAGTTGGCCTGTTAAGACCTCGTATAAGAAACTTAACTCATGATTCTTCGATCATAGGTAGCAATTATTATTTGTCGGTTTCAGGACTTAGAAACGGGAAATTCCGGCTTAATATGATATATTTAGTAAGCTTTTTTACTGTAGAGGTGTGCTGCAGACCAATGTGAGATCCATGTATTAATGTAAACGTCACGTCGGATATAACTATGAGGGCAGTGAAATTTGAAGCTGCACAAGATATAGGCAGCAGAGCCTTCCAGCTTTACGCCAGCGTATTGTTTTATCATCGTTTTACGCCAGCATGCCAAGGAAATAGTCAGGTAAACACAACATATATCGCATTTTCTGGAGTAAACCTGTGCATATGTTGGCAGGCAAACAAGACCATTGGTATTGCGTCACAGCAGGTTATTCTTATATACTACAAACTTGGAGCAGTTACAGAAATACATAGGCATTGTCATGAGTTTTAACGTATGGAACAAAATCAAGAGGGTCATCTTCCTTTGAGTAAGAATTGGTGAGGTGATGGCCACTTAATTTTTTTTTACTTTTGGCTTGCTGACATTTTGAGTCTTGGACTTTTGGTATTGGGAGAGAGTTGATCACCTGATGGCGTAAGTTTCTTTAACATTTGGGTTCTGGTACTTGATGTTGTTGTTTGTTGGTCCTTTTCATTTGGAATGTTTCGACTGCTTGATGGGTCAGCTGTATTCAGCCGGTACAGTCTTTAGCCAGCTCACATACATTTCAATCTATCTATCAGTTCTTCAATTTAAATTTAAAAAGATCTTTGTACTACTTTTGCCTCCTCTTTTGTTCCTTTTCCCTCTACAAATAACAAGTTAATTAACAATGTTTCACCTATTAACTTTGTTATCGAATGCTTTATTATTATGCTGACAAAAAATGCTCATTATAAACCCACTGCACTTTTGTTATATGAAAATTATCATACTATTTATGTTGTTAAAAAGCAGATTGGTGTTGTGTTATGCTGTAATTTTATTGATATGAACTGGTTACCCAGACGAAGTAAATATAGAAGCTGTCAAAACTATTTCAACTTTAGAGAGACCAACAAGTAAGTTTATTGAGTTGTAAATGTATCTTTAAATATCGATTTCTGGTTATTCTGTCCTTAAACGTGCAGTTTGTAACCATTATTAACTTTACTTTATTTACCTATTTGTTTATCTAATTGTTTCAGATTGCACAACACTGCCTTAAAAGTTTGTATGATTCAGTTTATTCTTAAGAGTGCCTGAAGAACCATACATTCAATTTGAGAGACCATGATAAACCCATTATTCTTTACCAGGTGGAAAGGATTTGAGACAAGGCAGATGTAGATTAGTTCAAATACAGAAAAGTAGATCAAAGAACTGCTTAAGCAGCATTCACAAGAGCTCTCAAGCCCTTAGATTATGTTATTTTAAGTGAATGAATTATTGGGTAAACTACATTGAACATTCGAAAACTTCATAATAATAATATAATAATCTTTCATATTTACACAGGTTATTCTGATCAGTAAGTGAATTACTATTATCAAACAAAGACCTGTACATTACAAAGTTAAGATTACAAAAGTAAAAGTTAAAAATTTACGTGGATAAAAAGCTGAAATATTTACAATATTAATAATTACAATCAATAGAATGTTGTAAAATTTAAGTTAATGTCATTGCTGGAAGCTTTAAAGTGATGTTTCAGTTTGCAGGTTATTGGGTAGGTTAATAAAAATATTTTCTCCCTGAAACAAGGTTTACATCCAGTTTCTGTCCCAACTGTGGGAATGACTACTATTGTTTTTGTCAAGCCATTGAGCAGGTTGGTCAATGTTAGTTTCATATTTATTGACTCTCAATGTTGTCACAGTTTTTTGTGCACAGTAAATCACTGCATTATCAGCGTATGAAATGGTTGATTTCACAGTTGTTTCATTAATGGTCAATATCATTATTTAGTAAGGTGAACAATAATGTTCCTAAAAATTGAGGGACTCCAAAGGACACAGATTGAGTTGCAGACTTGACTCCATCAAATTGAACAAATTGCTTTGAGTCAAAAAAGTAGTTTTCAAACCATTTCAGTTCTTCACAATTGATTCCATATAGAGATAGCTTTGATAATACCCTTGAATGACCCACTGTATCCTATGCTTTCCTGAGGTCTACAAAAACTGCACCCATTAATAATCCTCTATCGATGTCTTATACAATCAAAAAAGGGTCACTGCATGTTGAGTTGATGACTTCTTTCGAAAACCAAACCGACTTTGCGAAGGAAGTTCATTTTCTTCTAAAACAGCTGTAAAGTTGCTTATAAACTACATGTTTGAACATTCAAGACAAAACAGAAAGATAGTCCAAATTTACAAAGAGGGGAATTGAACAAGTGGGGCATGTGTATTGATCACTTCTAACAAAGAATTGTTTAGAAATTTTCCATGCTTTGTTGATGTTGCTCTTTTTGAAATGCTTTTCCACGGGAGACCATTTAGATCTCTTTGGAATTTTTCTTTATTATACTTAGAAAAATTTCTATTAGGTATTGTTCTGTGTGCAAACTTTTGATTGTTGTTGTTTACAATTAGATCATGATCACATAGGGAAATGCTCCATGTTCCATGTTTTAAGATGTTTTGTTCACGAGTAGTAGCTGTGATGCCAAGGAGGGGTTTATGAAAAAAAGGAATTATGACACTTTGATTATACAGATATTTGCAATTTGTTGTTTATACATACTTTGTTTTTTTTCTAATGTCTATTATTCTAGTGTAATATTGAACTGCTCTTTGGCAGGTGCTGCAGCATATGTTCTTTGTGTTAATATCTAATGGCTCTTCAATATAATGGAATAAATCCCACATTTGTAATGTGCATAACTGGAATAATCTCAGCATGCAAGAAATTGTAACAAAACACCTAGTACCCAGGGACAAAGATATTCAGCAAATTGTACAGAGATTTTTCTTGCCTTCAACCATCATAACACTTTGGGTTGAATGGTTATTGTTAAATACCAACACTATTATTATAACAGATTCTTGTAGGAATAAACTTTGCTAATTTCAATTAGCATGACTTGCATTAAGATCTCTCTATATTTGATTTCACCGTATTTCATAGTAGTTCTTTTATTTATGATTAAAATTACCTCACTTTTATATTCTAGCATTTTATCAGCCGCCCTATGGCCTAGGTATTGGCATAGTGTAACCATAATTTATCTTCATGTTTCATTTTGTATGGTGCCTGAGTGATCAAATTATGACCAATTGCATGCCTTTAATTGTTTCTATTCTTCAGTTTCACTATTCAGCAATGACTTGAAAAGTTATCAATAACATGTCGAAAGAGGAGCTCTGCATTATTCCTCCCTCATGTTCTAACATGGCATTAAAAAGCAAATTGTTCTATTTGTTGATAATGGAACTAACCATTTTTCATGAGGCATTTCTATCATTAAATGTGATAATACATGATCACAAGCGTATGTATTTTGGGGAGTTTTTACAATGTCATTGCTTTTGTACTCTCTGTATGCTGAAGGATTTGAGGCAGGATCCTCAATTGCTGAGACTTGCAATCAGAAACTTAAAGTGATTCTTGCTACTCAATATTGTTTGGTGTATAGTTTAAGACATTTGTGCTTTACACATATATCAATGTCTTTCAGAAATGGGTTCCTCAAGTAGATTTGCTCATAACTGCAGGCCTTTTTGTTTGGTGCCGGCGAAAACCCTCATCCAAGCATTGCCCTTGCCAAATGATTTACTAGGGCTCTTGATCGCCCTCGCGAAAACGTGTTTCACCTCCATTTTGTGTCTTTAGTTTCTAAACTATCTAATATATAGCCATCCAGTTTAGACAAAGACAGAAGTGATAAAGATATCGTCCTGTCACCAAAAGAGGCTTCCACTAAACTTTTTGATACCCTTTTGAAGGTACTAATGCATTGGCCTAAGCTTGATAAAAACACAATTACTTAAGCTTAGCCAAAAAAATTCTTTGAGGGGTGTCACCGTCTTAAACTTATTAACGTGAGCGATTTACCATCCTGGTGACAATTTCTATACGAAAAGGCCTGCACAACTGATACTCAGAATAAGATGATAACAAATGTACAATTCTTGACCCTCTTGGAGGAATGCTTTTATCACTGAGATACAACTAATCCCTTCAAATGGTAGGCCTACCTGTTTGTGCAGTGTCATGCACTCTTCACTGAAAATCCTGCAGTTGTCTCATTGCCACTTGCATGATAGTGGTATCAGTTGTACCAGTTTATGTTCAGTACCCTTGAGAAGAAAATAAAGTAAACTGTCTTTAACATTTTTGTTAGTAACGCCAGTTATAATTTTAACATTTTGTAAGTTTCAAAAAAGTGAAATAAGGCATTTGTCAGTTCTATTAAGATTTTGCTGTTTTATTCAAGTAGTTTGCAATAATTGCATACAAGAGACAAAGGCAGCAATGCAATTGATTATCCTTAACCATAACTAGTTTAAATTCTTGTCAGAGCAGATTAAAAAGTGAGATCCTTACAATGATAAGTTCAGCCAAATGGCATATTGTATTGGAATTGTACTATGGTGTGTATACTGTTTCATACCCAAGTCCTTATCATTTAATTGCTGAATGGTGAAAAACAATTATTTGTTATACTTATAGCCATTTGCTAGGCTCCTTAAATCTTCAATATGGAATTAAGCTGCTGATAACTCAGACAGCATACGTTTTGATAATAGAGCACACTGGTCTCTGATAACTTTAGCTATTAGAGACAATAACTAGAGGTGTTGTCTGTTCTATAAGTAGGAATGAATTAGTGCTTAGTGTCTCCTTTTTTATGATGCAGGATATGAAATTGTCACAAGTGCAGCTGTGGAAAGGGTGATGAGAAAAGTGAACAGAACACATTACTGCAAAAGGAATCCATATATGGACTCACCTCAACCAATTGGTATCTATCATGCCTTTATTGTTTTCACATGTGATGTTGCTTAGTTGCTACAGAATTTGTTATTTAAGTGCTATAGTATAAAGCTTTGCACACTTAGAAATATGCTGATGATATGCTAGCAGGAAGTGAGACTTGAGGAATCTGACTAGAATGAAAGGATGCAAGTATGATTATATTGTTGTGATGTTGCTTGATTTTGCTAAAGAGTGTCTGTTAGGGGGTGATGAATTAAGTAGTGTAAATGAACGGTATGGATACGGTATGCATGGTTGCAATGCTTTAGCTATTTATAAAGAAAGGATGAGAATATTTGGATTAAGAGCTACATTTGAGATTGGTGAACATTTTAGTAGCTGGCAAGAAACAAAAATGTGGAGTGAATTATTGCAAAATTTAGACACTATGATAAATATAGAGCCAGATCATTTCATGGTGCCCCATGAAGAGACTGGCAAGAACTGGGGTGAGGGCTATGCCATTCATTCCATTAAAATAACTGTCTTTTAAACAACAGGATCTAGATCTAGCTCTTTCTTCTTTTAATAAACTCATGTCACAAGTTATATACAAATTTACTTGTCTAGGATATAATGCCTGTTATGTTGGGGAAACCAGCCATCAGTTGACAACATGAATACATAAGCACTTGTTACCTGATAAGTTCTTACATCTTTGAGCACATTGCAGCTTCATGCACTTGCAGGAATAAGTGCATCTGTAGATTATGTTTCTGTTTAGCCCTTTTGGTCCAGCCCAACCTCTTACCAGCTCAAATTTATGGAAGATATTTTGTAGAGTGAGAATAGTCATACACATGAATGATCTTTCAGTTTAGAAGTTTGTTTTTACTTCATTGTTCTGTTGTTTTTATGTTCATTAATTTTGCCTTTTGTATTCTCTCCTGTCAAAGTATTCAGCTTTGCTATTGTTCCCCAATTGTTAATTATGGTCATCACTGTTATGGACTCTTACCATTGCTTTAAAAATATCTATTCCCTCATTGATTATAATCATCATTGTTGTTTATTACTCCCTACACTTGTTGTTCGGCAACACCCATTTTCAATTTTATATACAGACTGAATTGTTTTCAGTGTTTCTATATCTGAAGCTTATCAAACTTGTCATACACTTTGATTATGTATGGTTCACTTGGTAGCCTGAAAGTGTGTTACAGAATATAGGAACTAGCTAAAGGATAGGTTACCACTGTAGTAACTCATAACAACCCATACATCCCCAGCCAAAATTACAAAACACCTATTACTGCCGCTTATTATCATAATGATGATCAGGATGATGATGAGTATGATCATGCCACTGATGGTGTTGATCATGTGGGTGATGATTATTAGGATGATGATGATCAGGGTGATGATGATCAGGATGATGATGATGATCAGGATGATGATGATGATCAGGATGATGATGACGATGATCAGGATGATGATCAGTATGATGATGATCAGGATCATGGCACTGATGGTGTTGATGTGGGTGATGATAACGAGGAGGAGGAGGTGGATTACAATGAGGACAATAATGATGATGTTTATGATGATATGAATATGATTATGAGCATGATAATAATAATAGTGATGATGATGGTGATGGTGTTGGCAATGTTGATGATTATTTATGTATGCATTATGAGCCATGGAATAGAGACAATTTGATATTAACAAGGATTTGCTTTTGTGAAATTAATCCTTTTATTTATGGAATTTCAGACAATGTACTAAGAAATGTGTGCAAGTGCACTACATGACAAGATAATTAGTAGATAATTAGATAATTACAATGTTTATAATTATCTGTTTGTTTGTGTTTAGGCTTTGGGGTAACAATAAGTGCACCTCATATGGTAAGTTTTCTGTACAGTTTTTGATGCGCATAGTATTAGAATTGGTAATTGTTTAAAAGAATGTGGCTAGTGCTTGTGGTATTTATATAAAAATATCAAATGTATATCATACATTTCTCATGGCTGTGGCATTATCTTGATTGGGTTACAAAGCACAGCACATAGGAATAATACAGAGAATTGTCTATCTCTGAATGGAATGATGTAAGGCTCACTTCCACTTGATTCGCAATTTGCATGTGATTTGCCATTTGCAAAAAGTTAGTGGATGCAAATTAAATACACATGCAATACTTCTTCAATTAGTAATATTTGGTAAAATTAGGTAATATTTTATTGTGCAAAATTGTAACCTATCTGTCTTCCTGTTTAAAAATGCTGGGCTCTGATTGGCTACTGTCTATCTGGAACTTTTGTTTGCATGTCCAAAACATCAAACATTACAAACAGGTCAAAATCGCAGTGCAAATGTTTGTATGCGAATTTGTAACAATAGGATTTGATTTGCAAATTGTGATTGAAGTGGAAGTCTGTCTTTATAAATAAATAAAAGTTGTAAGTGGTATCATTTTCTCTTGTCCACAGCATTCGCATGTCTTACATTTGCTTGAAGGTCATTTAAAGGAAGGAAGCAAAGTATTGGATGTTGGATCAGGAAGTGGTTACCTGACTGCTTGCATGGCTTATATGGTGAGACAAGTTTGCTTGGAATCACTACTATTACGCTCATGTTGGCATAATTGACATTTAAACTGTTAGAATGTAGCCTACTTTTTCTTCTTGTTTTAAGTTTGATATATTGCAATTTCTTGATAGCAAATACTCCCCACTAACTGCCCTTGAAGAATGAACCCTTGATGACCACATTCCTAAACATGCCACGTCCCCTTTGAGCCTTTGTAAGTGATAGGTAGGTTTTCCCCTCAGGTTTTAGACTAAAGGGTCACAGCAACTATTTTCTCCAATAACATATAGCATCAATTTGGTCAAGCCATATTATGTCATTTGTATTCCTATGTAGGAAAAGTCTGACAGTCTGTAAGGAAAGATTGAGTTAAGCAAACGTAAATGTTACTAACTGTAGTCTTTTAATCAAGAGGGTGGAGTCTGCTATTTTATTTGGTCTCCAGTTGTGTTGTGTGGCATCAATTGCGCTCATAAAACTACAGAAAGTACATATTTGTTACAGTATATATTACGATTTATTGAAATTCCTACAAATTGCAATATTGTACTTCCAATATAGCCAAGGTTACTATTTGGTGTTTGATTCATGTTGATATTCATTTTATGCTGATTTGCCAAGTCATTATCTTCTTCTATACTGAAGTTCCATATTTAAATAATTACTGCTTTGGTTGTTAGCTTTTTTAATTAAGTTTTTTATCAGTTTCTCTGGCTGCCATTATTATCTCAATAATTTTGTGTGAGTTAGTTTAGGCATATTGCACAATTTTTTTAGGTCGGGAAAACTGGCAGAGTGATTGGAATTGACCATATTGATTCTCTTGTGAAACAGTCAATTGAAAACATTAAGAAAGAAGATAATGAGTTGTTGGATGATGGGATTTTAAAAATGGTTGGTGAGTTGTAGTCCTTGTCTGACAATAGTCACAGTGCCTACTAAATATTATGATTTTTAAATAGTTCTTATTTAAATGCCTGCTGAGTGCAAATTTAGAATTAGTTTCTGACTTGCGACATATTGTCTCAATTGTCACTCCTCTTATTTCCCTGCTTTCCTCCCATTCACCTTTGGCTGCTTCTAATAATAGCCTCTCTGATTGCTTTCAAGATGCTGGAGTCTGCTATTTTCTTTGGTCTCCAGTTGCATTATGTGGCATCAAATGTCCTCATAAAGCTAAAGTTATGAACAACTCTTAGTTTTAAAATATCTGTAGATAGAATATTTGCCTACAGAATTAATTTGGTAACAGTACGTAAGATAAGGTACAGGAATTGTATCCATTAACACTTTCGGTTTCAAATTCAATGCTGTATGTATGTGTAGTTTACAACCATTTACACAGTTGCCTGATGATTGCTTTGAAACAGCAATAAATTACAAATTCTTCTTGTTCTTGAGCGAGGAAATTAATGAACTAGTAAATTAATTATGGAATCAAAATATTTTTATTAATAAGTAATAGTGTATAGGATGCATGGATGGATGGACGGACGAATGGATGGATGGGTGGATGGATGGATGAAGGGAAGGATGGATGAAGGGAAGGATGGATGGATGGAAGGAAGGATGGATGGATGGATGGATGGATAGATAAAAAGATAAATAAAATATTAAAATAAATGAATGGCTGAATAAATCAATGAATAAACAAATTAATAAAAAATACAAAGTAAAGAAATACGTAAGTAAGTAAATAAGAAATAATTAAATGAATTAATTAATTACAAATTTAATAATTGAATAAATAAATAAATAATCAAATAAATACATAAATTAATAAATAAGTAAATTAATGAATGAACAAACATATATATAAATGAATAAATAAGTAGATAAGTAAGTAAATAAGTAAGTGAGATATAATTGAATAAATATAGATTTGATATGTCAGTTAATAAGTTAATGAACAGCTTCCAAAAATGTTTGAAAAATTCCAAGAAGAAATATTTTATTTTCGATTGCCCTCTGCACTCTTTTATTGCTCTGCTGTTCCTTTCTTTTTTGTATTTCCCTTTCATTTTGTTTTCTCGCTGATTTTAGTTTGTTTTCATGTTTTTGTTTCATCTTTCGTGTTTCACCTTTCATGTTTCATGTAATCATTTTATATCTTTTATTAAAGTTGGTGATGGTCGTCAGGGTTACGCAGCAGAAGCACCATATGATGCCATTCACGTTGGAGCTGCAGCGCCAGTTTTACCACAAGCAGTAAATATAGTTGATTACAAACAAAGCTTTTCATTTATACTTTTCCATCTGTGAACTTCGTGCGAACAGGTCTTTGGGACCGAATATATTTGTTTTTATTTTATTTATGTTAGTCCTAATGCTGCATATCGATGGAGCTACCATCCGTTTGTCTTTCAGTGCATTGAGATCGAGTCTCGTTCACATGTGATGAAATTGTTTACGTTTTCTTCGTGTTTCTGCTTTCTTGGTAGTGGATTAAGCAATTTGAATAATAGGTGCGATTGACAACAAAAGAACTGAAAAATGAGGTTGTACTTGTTGGAGACGACCTTGACCAAGTAGAGAGCTTAAGTTCCTTACTTAAGACTGTAAATACAGCAATGCAGCAAAAGAAAACAAGCAAGGCAAGGAATTATTTGTAGGCATGTCAAAAACATTCACAACCGAAGAGTTAGAGATAGAGACAGAATAAAGACAAATGAAATGTTCCATATCGTATACTTTAGCATTTGGATTTGAATCCTAAACGCCAAATAAAGCATTTCCCCACCCGTGGTGAAACACATCTGTGCACGGTAGCCTGATATTGTTTACTGATCAGGATATTGATTGTGCGCCGACCTGCCACGTTGTATGATGATGGTATTTCTGTGTTTTTATTTAGGTTTTTAACCACTTTTTCTTACAAATTGTTTTGTTTCAGTCCTGAAATGCAGTTGTTACCCTTTTCCTTGTCAGAAATCGATGATCCATTACGCCCCTTACGACAGGAATCTAGTTCACTTTACTGTGATGTCATATATCTTGAACTTAGCTTATCGAATACTGTAAAACAATCTGTATACACCCATCTGCTCATATATTTCAAAAGCTCATTTGTGGGGATTTGAACAAGGTCTTCACTGTATGAGAGTACTTGAGTGCTGAGTAGATTAACTTGTATTTATGAGGACGCTTGTAGGTTGAAAAATCATGGATTGGTTGGGGCTTTTTGCATGTATTTTAACCGATTTTAACGCTTGCACCCTATAAATATTTGTGATCATCTGGAATACCATAGAAGTGGGTCGTAACTGATTTGATATCATACGTTCATTGTGTAATGTTTGATATCGCTTTTCTCTGTATTGACATTATGAAACAAGGCCTTAAATTGTCTCTTGCTAGCTTACTGATCAGCTGAAACCTGGTGGTCGTCTCATTATCCCTGTTGGTCCCGAGGGATGTAATCAAGTTCTTGAACAACACGACAAACTTGAGGATGGGTCTATCAAGAGGACGAATCTAATGGGTGTTATCTTTGTGCCATTAACAAGCAAACAGCATCAATGGCCAGGTATGTTTACGGAATTACAGAGTTGAAATAAATACTAGTACACTGCAGATATTATATGCTGTCTTATATCACATCATATCATATCATATATCATATATCATATATCATATATCATATCATATCATATCATATCATATCATATCATATCATATCATATCATATCATATCATATCATATCATATATCATATCATATCATATCATATCATATCATATATCATATCAATCATATCATATCATATCATATCATATCGTATATCATATCACATTGTTATACTTGTTATGTTATACTAGCTGTAGAGCCTAGAGCCTACCTTTCGCTTGTGCTCATATACATTCAAATGTGTGCGACTGGTACCATGCTGTTGGTAAGGAGAGGACAACCTGTATACACCTTGACATAGACAAGTATTTTTGATGTTAATGTTATAAGTATATTTCATTTTTGTATCTTAGAAAATAGGTTCATCTTTGTCTCTTTGCCTAAATACGTATTGTTGAAATAGTTGGGACTCACAGGAATATTACATAATATTGACTTAGTCACTAAAAAGAAACTATAAATGTTCAGTAATGACTAATTATTACAGAGAGAGCAAAGGGAAGTGAAGAAGGAAACGAAGTTTAACATGATAACTCAGCATTTGAAGTATAAAAGCATGGTTTGATTGAATTGCTATGAGAAAACAGAGATTATGGAATCAGAGTTAATTTGAGTTAACTTTCTTGTTGAATTAAACTGTTTTGACCAAGTTTTATAGAATTTCAAATGTATCCTATGTCTCTATTTCTGCAGGAGCGTAGGAGCAACATCGCTTTGAAAAACATTTCACTGAAGGGTACCATTTTTGCGTCCTTGTTTGTGATGCCAAGCAGTAGCCCGACTCAGAATATGAATTTAGTCAAGTGAGACCAGAGGCAAAAGATTTTGGTAAATTCCAGTGCTGGAAAACTTGTTATGATGTGCGTAAATGATTTGGCAATTTGACATTATTTCTATCAAGTTTTAGTGACTAGCCAGGAACTGAAGTTTTTATGCTGCCGCCAAATTTTTCCGTTTTTAGAACCACATTAAGATGTATGTGTTTTGCAAACGTTGATGTCTCCGTGATCATTCAATTCATTTTACTGATTTAAAGTATCTGGTATCTGACACTCGCATAATTTACATCTAAAATTCATTATCTTACTAATGTGGATGTTTTTTTGAAGAAGATCAATCTGAGGATATGGGTTCGAATCTGATGTAATAAACCGATTTTCTGTTGCTCTGTTTTTAGGGTTATATATTTTTTTACAAAGTGACATACTCCTTACTATTGCCTCCCCGGAAAAATATGCATTACATTTACTACGTATTTGACATCATCGCATTTGAAACGTACTGTCCAGCAAGGTTATTGAGAACAGGCCTTGTCTGAAAGATGGGTCAGATAGGAGACTTCTCTTACGCATCTGTGAATGTTTTATTCACTGGTCACGTGATCGTGCACACTGATTCTTGATTTATGCTAATAGAATTCATCAAGATACACTAATTCTGAAAGCATTCCTTTATTCAGACAATGATAGCATTTGGCTCTTTTTTACCAGTCATCATCACATTTTTTTCCAGTAACATCCTCTCGCTTAACCTCCTTCAACCCCTCCAAAAATATATAATGAATTAGCCATTAGACTTATATGTTAGAATGCTCGCTGTCTGAGGAATAGCTACAGTACAATAAGTCAAGATGGGATACAGAAATGGTAGCCCAAGCTGTACAAGAAACTGCAACGTTTTCAGAACTGGCAGCACAACTGTTCTTAGCCGGCAAAAATAAGAGAAGTTGCAGAAATTGCAATTAAGTGGTACGGAAACATAATTTTCGTCTTCAGAGCATTGGTTCTTGATTATCTAAGTCGTAACCTTTTTGAGTCATCTAGTGCATTGGTAGTTTAGTTACTTTTGAAAGATTTGGTCAGAGCCGAGTTAAATGACAAAGTCAAGACTTAACTGAACAAGAGGGATTTTTGAGTCAAGATCGGAAGTCGTAGTTGATGAAGTTCATACTACAGACTGTTAAGAATAAGAATTAGAATAAGAATAAGTGAAGTTTCAATGATGATATTTGTGAGCAGTCGACTATAATAGCAGCAGACTATGGCTTTTTGACTGTAATAACGATGCGGGTAACTTTTCTTTTTATTTAGATGCTTACGAATCGCTTCTTACTTATTTTTTATAACCACAGCATTCCAAAAAGCGCAGGACCGAGCCAAGTGGTGCAGGGTTGTGGAGGTAGCAAGGGGCCTGAGAGCCTAGGCATATGATGATGATGATGATGAGTTTTGAATTTTCAAGACATCTTTAGTCTATGCTGTGAGCATTACTTTTAAAATATGAACTGCTTGAATTTTATACAAAGGCAGGGATTTGCCATAATCGATGATGCTTACATAGAAACGAAATGAATGTTTGAACACCCTTTTTGTGGTACGAAACATGAGAATCGCCTTGAAATTTGCGCTAAAACATGCTGAAAAGCTCTTTTCGTCAAAACGTACGATTCTGCTATAGGCCAACATTTACTAGAAAATTCAGAATGCACCAAAGCGAGTGAGGACAAAAACTTTCGGGTAATTGGCACAGCTAGATCGTCCTTTAATCTAAGCATATTGGAGTCTGTTTACAGTAAGACAGGAAAATCATTGTAGGCAGAAAGAGTTGTTTTTTTCACTTTGACTCTTCTAATAATGCTTTGTTTCTTCATTTGCTCTTTGTTTTATTTTCCTTTCTTATTTATGATTGGCTAGTTTCAATACATGTTTCGTATAAAAAGGTTGCGTCTACATATACTTTTCATACTCATTTTATTGATACTCTGAAGAGTGTCAGACGAAATATGCTTTTAAGTATGTTAGTAGCGCAACGTTGCGGAAAGCGACTATTATTACATCATATGAACAACAGTGGATTTTTTTGCTTCTTCGGTGAGAAACCCTCGAAAAAATCACGTTGCATAAGGATTAAGTTAAGTTACGTAATAGATCGTCGCTATACCAAAGTGAATGGAAGACTAATGATAGAATAGAAGCGACTAATAAGATTGAATATAAATACGCTTCTTTATATACCTGCTTCGATGTACCCGGACTCGGGTTTGTTGTGTTGAGATGCGGGGTGACGTGGAAGAATCCTATACATTCCGTTAGTATGCAATTTGCATTAATAGTGTTCCTTTTGCTCTAAAACGTTTTGAAACAAGATGGTGTCAGTATTACAGTGGCACAACGAAGCCATATTATCGCATTGCATTTGTCAAAAAAGGACAGTGTAAAGCGTTCTACATGGGTAAATGAAATTTGGGAGCCCGTACGGAAGCAAGGACTGAGGGTTTGTATCATTGCTTCCACCAGGGAGGTTATGTTTTCACCAAGATTTGCTTGTTTACTGGTTGGTTAGTTTTCAAATATTTCAAAACGTTATGAACGTATTGTTCTGAACATTTTACAGTACGTTGGTTTGCGTGGCCGGCGTTTGCCTATTGTTTTTAGTAATGATCCGGATTCTGGATTTGAACCTATAATTGGTAAAGATATCTTCATGAAATCACAGCTAGCAAGAAAATCCTCGTGGGGATGACCCAGCTAACATGACACGTATTGGTATAGTTCATATTTGGTAATGATATCTTGATGAAGCCATAGCTAGCAAGGAAATCCCCGTGCAGAAGCCCCAGTTGTCTATTAGTACATGTCATTTGAAAATTAAGTAACTTGGAATCCAACCTGACCGCATTGGCCTAGCGGGGGTTTGCGCTCTCGAATCACTTAGAATCTTCTTAATGCGACCATAGATACCGTATTTCATGATGATTTGAAGCACTTCAACATTGACAAGATGGTGATAATGCAACAAATTGAATTTGACCATTTCAAATGAAAACAAGTCATTCCTGGTGGTGTATCAGAATGTAGAAATTTCTTGAATTTAGAATAAAAATTGGAATCTCTCTCGCTATTTGAAGCAAAAAGTAACCTGAAGTAAATTATCATTCCAGTCGACTATTGCAAGCAAATGAGTGGATGGACAAAATCCAAAGCTAATTAGGTCATATTTCACTACAATGGAATAGTCTACTCGTAATCTCAGAAGACAATAAATTAATTGATTAAATAAATCTACATCCTGAAAAGGCATTCTAGGGCAATGTTAGCATGAGTTTGCTTTGGCATGTATCCAAAGCAATTAAGACAACTATATGTATGAATATCTTAATTGACTATGTCATTTAAACAATCACTCAAAAATAGACTACCATAATATACTTCCCTTATAGTCAGTAGTGAATATGATTGTGATATAAACCTTTTCAAATCTTTTTCGCTGCTAAAACACAGAAAGAAGAGAGATGCCAATGGTTTAGAGGAGGAGCATGAGGGATGAATAGTATAGTAAAAGAATAAATAAGAGTAGAATATGTCTTACGCAGAGGGAATCAAGGAAACTCTCAAGCAAGCAAGCTAGTGATTATGATACAAAGCATACAACTATAATTCAATAACTCGGTCAAACTTAGCCAGAATGCAAGCTTACCTATTACGTGAAAATTTCTCTTCAGATAGTTAGCCCAGAGACGAGGAAAATTAAGCTAATCAAAACCTTAGAATGGTTCCTTGCAATATATCATTTCTAAACCTTTTCAAATCTTTTTCGGTGCTAAAACACGGAAAGAAGAGAGATGCCAACGGTTCTGAGGAGGACCATGATGGATGAATAGAATAGAAAAAGAATGGAATAAAAGTCTTACTTATGCAGAGGGTATCGAGAAAACTAGCCAGTCTTGTATTGTTTCTATAACAAATATCAAATATAATAAGTTTAAGGATTCATTGGATCATGAGGGCAGTTATTGTGAATTAAATTTTGTTTCTCTCGGTCGACATTAATGGTGCTACGTACAGAAAATTTTTACGCAGCCGAATTTGAATGTGACCCAGGAAAATACAGGATACGAACTATTTGACTTCTTTGAAGGTCTGTCTGGCAAATACTAACATTGTCAAATGTTTCTATGATAAATCATATAAAAATTAAAATGGACTCGAAGTCCACCAATGCTCCTGCAAATATATTAAAGGATTAAATAATGATCTGATTCTTTTCAATCAACATACATTTCACGAGGAGGAGGACGGATAATTGCTTCATCCATAGACATGAGTCCAGTTATCAAACCAGGTGTCAAGATTCCAAAAACATCTAAAGACTTGGATTTCTTTGAGCTGTTTGATAAATTGTTAATCTCTTCAATACCTCTCTCCGATTCGGATGAAACTATTTGTTCATTTAATGACACGATTTACAATTTTGGTGCTTCATATTTTGGAAAGGTTGATTCCTCTGCTTCTTCAGCACATGCTCTCTCGGAAAAATACGAGAATTTCTCAAAGACAATTAAAAAAGGAGTTAACACGATTGAAAAAATCAATTCCCTGAGACGTTACAGCAGTCCAATATGTTTCTCATCAACTGTGCAGGAAGTTATCTAATGGTTTGCCTTCAGCTTTCGGTACCATTGAATATTATTGTATTATAAAAAGGAACTTCTTGAACTACATAAATTCCTTTGCGAAAGTCACTGAAGACATTTCACAACCAATATTTACATCTAGTCAGTGCCTTGATCATTTTAGAAATGTGTTTAATCATCATTTTCTAAAATTACATTATATTATTCCCTCTTGGATTCACAAATTTAACAAACCCCAGTTCCTTTTTAATACTAATCCTCCATCGTATCAACAAGGGACCAACAGACCTGCTAACTTTCGCCCAATAAGTCCGGAGTCAGTAACTTTAAAATTTTTTACACCAGACTTAAGGAATTGCATATATTCAAACCTAAAGCAAAACAATTTTATTGAAACTTCGATTTAGAAAGGATTTATAAAAGGAATTTTAGGCACATTTGAGCAAACTGCTCATTTAGCTCACATCATTCAAAAAGCCAAGCTCAAGCAAAGATCAGTATTTTTGTCTCTCCTGGATCTAAAATATGCCTTTAGGTGAGGTTGATCGTACTTTAATACCTGTTGTTTTGAGATATCACAATATCCAAGAATTTCTAATTTCTATGATTTCAAATCTTTAGAATTTATTTTGCATCTCTTTGACCTGCAAAATTTTCAAAACCGAATTTTTTCATGCAGGAATGGGTGTGCTACAAGGTGATTGATCCAATTCATTAAATTCAATTTATTAAGCACTACCTTTATCCAGTCTATCAAAATAGAGCAATTCTCACAATTAGGACATTCCTTTTTACCATTACTCCAACCTCGACATTGGTATCAATTTGCTGACGATGATGCTGTTTTAACAAGTCAGGAATATAAAAATCAAATCCTACTAAATGCTGTTAATACTTGGTGCACATGGTGCCGAATGTCCTTGCAGGTGGACAAATGTATGTCCTTTGGAATGGTTAAAGCAATTACACAATTTAAACAAGTTCTGCCAAAGCATTAAACTAGTAGAAAAATAGTTCAAGCTGTTCAACTAAATGATAATTTTTGTTACCTTGGTCGTTTCCTTGATTTCCATATTGACGATTCCAAATACAAAGAAATCTTGATTGATGCATGTGATCGAATTTTAAACAAACTTGATTTTCTTCCCCTTCATCCCAAAAACAAGTTGTTATTGTATCAAAGATACTTGTTGCCCAAACTATCACGGCACTTGACAATATGTGATCTCAATATTACTTGGCTTAACAATGCAGTTGATTCTAAATGTCATTACTTTTTTAGAAGATGGCTTTAGATTCATGCTTGTGGAACTCTTGACATTGTCATGCGTAGAAAAAAAATATTTGAATTATGAGATTGATGTATCGTCAAAATATAAACTTATACTGCATAAAAGGTTGCAAGGTGCTGTTGATTGTGACATAAAATTTGTATTTAATGATATGAGACAGAAAAACATGATGTAGTATTCTTATAAAAGTAGCAAATCAGTTATTAAAGACATCCAGAAACAAAAGGAGGATCATGAAACAAACACCCTGACTTCGCAAGGGTTTATTATTAAAGCTTTAATAAAGGAGTGCTTTATATGTCACCTAAAAATTTGGTACAAGGCACTTGATTCACTACCCAGAAACATTCACATCACGATACCTTAATAACACTTTACCCACTTTAAAGAACCTGCAACTTTGGAGAAAAGCTGACAGTAACCT
>JANTCA010038750.1:0-20028 GCA_024741275.1 Chironex yamaguchii
GGGCAATGGTCAGGTCTGCAGGGCAATCTCCTGTTTTACAGGACAATGTTCAGGTCTGCAGGGCAAATTCCAGCTTTATGGGGCAATCTCCAGTTTTGCAAGGCAATGTCCAGTTTTCCAGGGCAATGTTCAGGTCTGCAGGGCAATCTCCGGTTTTCCAAGGCAAGCATCAGTCTAGCAAATTTGCAGTGTGGCTAAAGTGGCTAAAGTGGCTAAATTTTCCTTGAACATGAAAATAGTTTTTTCGAAACGGAATTACATATTATAAAACGTCGGAGAAGGTTAAAAAAAGCCAGAAAACATCTTGAACATGTATCATAACATGACAAAAGGTTTAAAGTCATTTTGGAGCTGTTTGGTTTTATGCGAAGAAACGTTTCAGGCCAGCGACTGAAATTTGTTTTGAAAATAATTAGTGTTCTTCAACATAAGGGGGAGAGAAAAGGTAATATGACATGACTCTGTGAAGCAGCCGCCATTGTTGAATGTTACAACATAAAACTATAGCTGACTTCCATAATATGGGGGAACCTTTCTGATATGTAGTACCAGAGAGCACAATAATATTCATCAGAAAACAAAGCCTTGATTGGATCTTTGAACCAAAGGTCAATGATATCCTCTTGGGGTAAATAGGAACATTATTATCAATATCACATGTCAACAGTCGCAAAAACCAATGGAGGAACATTCAGACCTATAAAATTTTGTAAAGTTTATGTAATTTTCTGTCATTTCGGATTTCAAGTTTTTGAGATGTGGCGAGTATTTCATGCCCTCTTCCTTTGGTACATTGTTCTCCGATAGATTTGGGACTCGGCTAAGCTGACCCGGTGTTATTTTTAAACTGCCCTAGTGTCATGATTGATGAGGTCAGGACGCCTTTTGCACTTCACCGGGGTCATCTGATTCCCTGTATTTTTTAGTTGATTCAATTAGGTTTCCAAAAGATAAAAGATAGGCTAAGCGATTTCACTTTTCAGTCCTTCCAATAGGGTGATAAATTCTTTGTGCTTTTCCTTAGGGATTCTAAACCTGTGTCATACAAGGAAGAGGAGGTCATTTGCAACATCAACAGGAAAGATATAATCGCAGTACAAGGCAATTGGAATGCCAAAGTTGGGAAAGATGCAAACGAAAACTGGAATGAAGTGGCAGATAAATTTGGGCTCGTAAAAACAAATAAAAGGATTTTGCTCATTAAAGTTTGTGAATAAAACACAGGTTAGCCATTGGAAGTACCTTGTTCAAACACAGAAATTCGGGAAGAGTAACTTGTCATTCACCAGGAGGCATCCATCAAAATCAAATTGACTTCATTGTCATACTGAAACTTCATCAATCTAGTCGCAACGGCGCTACAACACGTGTGTTTTTCAGGAGCAGACATAAATAGTGACCATGAACTACTCGTGACTGCAATAAAACTCAAACTACTCTCGCAAAAGAGTAACAAGTTGACAAGGATGAAATATACCTTTGACAAGTTACAAGACCCACCAATACCAAAGAAATTTCAATCACCTATTGGTGGGAAATTTGGTCCTCTCCTACTCCAAGATGACATAGATATAAATGATCTTACTGTTTGAGAAAATTACCACAGAGGATGCTACAGAACATCTTTGGCGGAAAAGACCTATAAAGAAACCATGGATCTCAAACGAAGTGCTTCAGAAGTGCGATAAACGATGATCATTGTAAAAGAGAAAATTTGAAAATGACGAATCAGCCTAGAAATATCGACAAATCAACAGCAGCTTGAACAAAGAGATACGATCAGTGACGGAGTCGTTGGTAAGTAAGCAATGCAAAGAGATTGAAATATTCTAAGATTTTAACAAGACAAAAGCTTCTTTCAACACAGTAAAGATCTTTACAATGGATTGGAAACTAAAATGCTATTTGGTAGAGGTAAAAACGTCTTACAAAGGTAGATGATGTCCCGGAAAGATGGAAAGAACATTGTAAAGAACTCTACAATCCCCAAGGCAACACTCTAGACGATAGCCTTGACGATATACAACAGCCAATTTCAACAGAAGAATTCGAGCAATAAGTGATAATAAGGGAAGAGATTGAAGCAGCACAGAAACAGTTGAAACCAAACAAAAGCCCCTGGAACTCACATCATTTCAGCGGAGCTTCTAAAAAGTGTTGGAGACAATAATGATAGACACGAGACACGGCAAGACAAAGAGTTAAATCTAGCTAACACCATCATGCATGGGCGAGTTCCAGGAAGGATAGGAAGAGGAAGACCGAGGACAACTTGGCTAACCAATATTAGAACATGGAGTCACATGCCTCGGACCAAAGCTACAAGAGCTGTTGTTGACTGCGAAAAATGGAAGATTGTTACGGATTCCGTCAAAGTGCATCTTCGGCCACCTATCCTTGCTATGTAACATGGCGATGATGATGATATCATACAGGGTGTAGATGCGATTCAAACATGCTCCCTTAAAAGCCACCTATAAATAAAAGGGCTTCCTTGTCTTTAAAGTTGATTCATCTACTTAAAGCGATTATTTTGTACTCGACAAAATAACAGTCAAATGTTTTTGGATGTCATCGAGCAACTTATCAATCCGTATGGTATTGTTACGTAATGAGCTAAGACTTTCTAGGAATCTGCAGCCTGCTATTTTAAGCATGCACAGACGGAGTGTAATCAGAACAGTCATGAAACAAAAGTGCAAAATCAATTTAAGAGGCGTGGTGAGAATCAAAGAATCTTAACTTTTAATCTATCTTCGATTTTCCCTTTATTGTCCCCTGTGTCCGTATTGCCCCCTTTTTATGCTTCAATGCCCACTGGGTGGCAGTGGTGCCCACTTTGACAAACACTCGCCTAAAATGTATAGAAGTTGTAATCATGCTCACTAATAAGAGTATCTCATTACTACATCATCCACAAGTAACAGTGGTGTCCAATTTAAGAAAAAGTCTTATAATTTCCATTGAAAAGAAAATGTTGGGAGTACACATCTCTTCTTCTAAAATTTTTCCAAAAATATGGTCAGAGCAGAGCTTCTGGTTCCCATAAAAACTTACAACAGATTTTGGCTGAAATATATTACTGGGCTATGTGTGAAATTGAAATCTTGCCAAATATCATAGTCATTTTAAACCATCTAAGTAAGAGAAGCACGCAATAAGTGCCATTATTGCCTCGAAAATCACAAACCTGACAATTGTGGGAAGATTTTGTCTTCAGAGGAAAGAAAGAATGGTGTGAAGGTATGAGTGGTGTGTTGCATGTGTGAGAGAAGGTTATCATATACGGGACTGTCGACAGAAAAGGAAGTGTAGGTGTGGCGTATCAGGACATCGTGAGTCGATTTGTGAAGCAGATGATCAAAGGACACGACTTATGGTTAACCAAGACCAGTCAATTGCCTATCAGACTGTCATTGTAAGGGTTAGAAACCCTGATGAAAATCAATTTACAACATGCAGGGCCATGCTTGGATACAGGAAGTGGTCGCACTCTTATTACACAGGTGCTCAGTAAGCAGCTTGGGCGTATGATCCAAGAGGATGTGTACCAGATTGAAGGGATTATGAAAGAAAAAAAACCCGCATCAAGTCGGGGTTTTGTAAATTAATCCTGGAAAGGAAATCAGCGCATTTAGCAAAGAATTGGCAGTATGTACATTACCCAGCATCACAGAGGTAGGCAACCCACACCCATCACTTACTGGATTTGACATTCAGTAAAGACATTTCAGAAGAACAGTTGAAAGTTGAGATGCTGATTTCGCTAGAGTACCTATCGGAAATCTTGACTGCAGAGATGCGTAAGGGGAGATCAGTGGAGCCTGCAGCTATGAGAACAGTACTGGGGCGGTCTCTGATGGGTGTGGCAAGATGAGCAAAACAGGGAATAGAGAGATGTTGTCCAGAAAATTTAGTTATTGGTGAGGTACCGTCAGTAAAAGCCAACCTGGATCGTTTGTTGAATTTAGATTCTCTTGGGGTCAGAGAGGAGGATGTGGCATATGAGGCATTCAGTGATGCGATTGAGTGGACTGGAGAGAGATACTCAATCAAAGTGCCGTGAAGATAAAGTAGATTTAATCTTCCAGAGAACGAAAAGATGACAGAGGACAAGGTGAAGTCTTAGATACAAAGTCTGCCTTGTGATCCATATGTAAAGAAATTATTGAGGAAGCACCAAAAGTTACAACAGGGCCTAGAGTTAAATACATTCCGCATTATACAGTAGTCAGAAAGGATGCAAAGTCCACAAAAATTAAAATTGTTTTGTTCTTTCTGTTGTTGTACGATGTTTTGTTGTGATCCAGAATGTACCAGTATATGTTGATTGGATACGTAACCAAATCCTTTCTGTAGTAGATGAAGAAGACCGAGATGCCTTTGATTTCTTGTAGACTCGCGACCCTAGTGAATATCTACCTAGGATCAAGCCATATTGATTAAAGAGAGTTCTTTTTTCGGTAGGACTAAGCCCATTTATTTTGAAAGGGACGATATCTATACATTTGAAGAACTATGAGGACATAGAGCCTGAGTTCATCAAACTTGAGAATAGTTTGTTTGTGGACGACTTTGTTGGTTGTGTAGATACTCTTCGTGAGGTAGTAACAAAAAAGGAAGAAACTGCAGCAACAATTCAAGGAAGGTCAGTTTCACATGAGGAAATGGAACAAGTTAGAATTGATATCCAGGGTTTACAGAGTGACTGCTGAGTTGGGAAAGAATGTCAAAATTCTTGGAGTTCCTCGGCCCTCGACATGTGAGCAAAAGGACAGTGCTCTGGACATTGGCAAAGAGCTTTGACCCTCTGTGGTTGATTGAACATATGTACACCCGACCCAAGTTGTAGCTTCAGAGATTATGTAGGAAAGGAGTCGATTGGGATGATGATTTATCCTCAGAAGATAAGTGGCATCAGGAAAAGTGGACAGAAACCACAGGCAATGGTGAAAGGCAATTAATGTACTGCAAACGGTGATGAAAATAGTAAATGATGATCCTGAAACCATCCATGGATTCATAGACATTAGAGGCAGTGCATACTGTTCAACTATTTACTTGACCAGAAACAGAGATAATTTATTTAATATGGGACTCCTGAGATCAAAAATACATCTTGCTTCTCGCAAGCCCATGATAATACCACGCTTGAAGTAGATGTCGGCTAGGATGCTGTTCATGCTTGTAAATAATGTCTGAAATGCACTAGTAGACTGGAACATAATGGGAGTGCACTTATGGCTCGACAGGCAAAATGTATTTTACTGGTTACAGAATCGAGGACAGCGGAAGCCATTTGTGACTAACAGAGTCAACCAAATTCACAATTTGGTACCAGATGCAAAGTGTACTGTCCAACCCACTTAAATCCAGATCACATTGGTACAAGGGGAGATTCTAGCCAACAATTAATTATTTCTGTTTTGTGGTGGAAAGGCCCACCATATTTACAAGAAGAGTACTCCTTTCCAGCCCGGCCAGGTAATTTAGACATTGATGATTGTGCAAAAGGGAAGCGTCTTCTGCAGACATAGCAGCTGTCATTTATATATCAATGTACTATAGTACATTGCAGAGACTGATGAGAGTAATTAACTGTTATGGCAGTTTCAAATATGCCGAAACAGGCCATGAGTTGAAAAGAAACCTATTTTGCTACCTAAGGAACACCAACTTACCAAACTGATTGACTGTCATGTTCGTAGAGCTCATGGTGAAATAAATGGTACTTTGGCAGAAGTTCGAAAGGTTTATTAGGTACCAAAAGGATACCATGTTGCCAAGACTGTAATCTATGGACGTTAGGGCTGTAAGAGGTTTAGATTATGTAATTTATCACCAGAAGCAGTAGCCCCATTGCCAGCATATCAGACTCTTTGAAATAACTCAAGTAGATTTGCGGGACAATTAGTGTTACAGACAATGGAGGTAGCAAATCGTACATAGCTTTGTTTACTTGTTCAGTAGCAAGAGTTGTATGTATATTAGTTACAATTGGATTTAACTGCAAAGGAGTTTAAGATTAGTCTTGATATATTCTGTCCCTCATTTGGTATACCTTCACTAGTGGTCTTGGACAATTTAGCAACTTTTAAAACCACTGCTGTTATCTTGAATGGTCTGTATAATAATCCAAAGGTCCTACAGGACAATAATTATCATATCTCCAAATCGAGATTTAATCCACCACTAGCTCCATGGTTGGGTGGAATGTTTGTGTGTATGGTGGGTTTAACAAAAGGTGCATTGCAACAAAGCTTAGGGCACTCAAAGTTGACTTTTGGAGGGTTAGAGTTGATTGTTTGCCAGTATAAGTCTGTTCTTATCTACAGACGCTTAATATACCAAGGAGAACATGTCGAAGAGGCAATTACACCAAATCACTTGATTTTTGGACATTTTCTTTCCATTGTCCCAGAGCTACCAAGGCGATTTGTTAGAGGACAGTGATGTTCACTTAAAGAAATGCCATCTAGATGAAAAATTGAATACTTCCTGACAGCAATTGCAAGATGATGATCTACTTAGGTTTAGGTAACATCACAACATGTGCAAGTCGTCAATGAATTTGAGTGTTGCAGTTGGAGACATCGTTATCGTTGGAGACAAATCTGTATATTGAGGATTGTGGAAATTGGGAAAAATGGTAGAATGTTTGTATGGAAATGGTAATGTCGTACATGGGGTCATTATATAAGTTATTGTAAAGGGACAGAAACAAGTCATCAAGCGACCACTAAGGGCAATTTATCCATTAGAGTTGTCTCGAGCTAAAGTTTATTCAGAGCCAAAACTAAACCTCACCCTGAAGCTGATGAACATGAAGGGCTTCTTATTGAGCATCAGATTAAAGAACTAGACTATGCGCTTTGATCGTTATTAGTGGACAATTCCTATTCATTTTTTAGGGAAATTATTTACTGATTTTCAGTAATAATTTAAGAGGAGTTTGTTTGAAAACGAAATCTTGCCAAATATCATGGTCATGCTAAAACATCTCGTTAGAACTAAAATATGCTAAAACATGTTGAAATTCTAACTACCTACTCAAGCCAACTTACCTTGCAATGCCAAATGCTGCGTTGACGTCATAAATTGCAATTTATACAAATGTATAATGTTGTAATTTATAAATACTTTAAAGTTCTTGTATTACATATGGATACTATGTTTTTTCCCGTAAACGCAGAAGATCTAGATTCAGTAGATCAGAGTGTAAGTTAATTATTATAGTCCATCATTCAGATATTCGACGCACAGGCGTGTGTTTGACGACAGTTACACGTTTACTTTTTAAATAGATTTTTTGGGGATATTGCGACAAATATCGAACCACGTAACAAAAACAAAACATTGCTTTACACATTCCAGAACGAGGCAAGAATATCCAAAATAATGCAAAAGACAACTGAATGCCTAATAAGAAGACAAAAAACCGAACGGAATCAAGGACACAGATTCATTTTGTAAAAAGTTGTTAAAAAGTACCGAAATACAAATGAACAAAACAAAGGAGACATGCCATGAAACTACGAATATGTGTGGTGGATCAGTAGATTCAAAAATGAGGTACTAAGTAAGAAAACTCCAAAAATATTGGTAACGAATAAACAGATCATAAAATAAGACGATTCGTGAAAAGTATCGCATTTCGTAATCACGTAACAAACTCCTTACGAACATTTATGAGAGCATTTATTTTCCCCGTATTAAGAGAAGCATTAGTTCAAGGTAACAGACTTTGTCGGTTTTATGTCACACCTTTTGTTCTCCATGGCATCCGCTTGGACTATGAGAAAACAATTGGATAAGCAACAGAAGAAAAGTTATGATTGTGACAAATGGAAACTTGAACTCGGGTCTGGTGCCTTTACCCTTGAGTTAAACAGCACAGTAGAAAAGTTGGAAAGGCTCTCAGTCATACAACTCTGATAATCCACTTATGTTATTGGATGTCTGTCGATTGGTGTCAACGCTTACAGGCGGTATGTGTTTCATCCCTACAAGGTATTCATTTATCATAATTTTTCTCGTATTTATTAAACCACACCACGGAACCAGTGAGAACGGCGATAAATACTTTCAAAACAATTCTGCAGTGTCTATTTGGATAAGGCATTCAAAATGTAGCGCTTAATTTCAATCTGGGTACATTCACGTCGTAAAGACAGATATTCTACATCTTAATGTAAAAACATGTTGGTAAGACCTTTTTCACTCACCATAAAAGAAAGATTGATTTCATTCTTTTGCAACTTATTCTGGTTTAACTTTTTGTTCCTGATGCAAAATGCGGCCACCTACGGCTTTCATCTCGCTGTGTATCCACTTTATGATCTGTTTCATCCCCGTCCATGCCTCTTTATTATTTGCCATATCAGAATGTGAATGCGGATCAATTTTCATTCTGTGTTTCAATTTATTCAACCAACAACTACACTGAATTTCTTTCTTTTTTCTATTACTTTTCCCTTAAATAGTCGCAGTTGTACTTGTGCTCCATGTTTCTATACAATCAAAACAGCTTGTTTTCCCATAATATATGATACTATACAAAGTTATTAGGGAGAGTCGAAAAGGGTGAATGAAACTCATAGGGTCAAATAGCAGGGAACATACGTTTGGTCTTCATCATTTTCAGAACAATTAACACCATAAACCACACACACTGTAAAATAACATTGGATTCTGCTATTAGTATACAAACATTGTTGGCAAACAAGTTGTACTTTCGAACAGTGTAGATTCAAACAAACTGACATTTAAGCAAATCGTAGAATTAAATAAAGTGTAGTCGCCGTGGTTTAAACCAGCACATATTTGTTTATGTTATAACATTCTGATCATTTTCGTTAATGTTTATTCTCTATATTATACTGTACTAAATATCTATACGTAGACTCTCAAAACACACAAAAAAAACAACCTTAGCAATGCGAGACAGGCAAAAAACATTGCCACAAGCCTATTTCCAAGGGACGATATTTCCACAACATTTGACTTACCTATAAGGCTATGCATAATTGTTTTCGTCAACGAAAACGTGACACCATACTTATTCAAACAAACGTGATTCGTGTTTTAACACAATTTCACCTCCTCACCCATACATCCATGTGAACAGTAAGTCGATAATGGTGTTTATGTGTTGCATTCGTGACTCTCTTTCTCTGTTGTGATGTATTGCTTGATGGTGCTTGACAAAAGAAAACCATCATAGATTCCATGGGTACTCAGTGTACATGCTCATCTTTTAACAACTATTGGCTAATGTCCCTTTTGGAATAAATGAAGGTGCAGACAAACTCTTGTATGCGTTGTGTTTACATTTAAATTACGGGATAAAATGTTTATGCCAGTAGCCACTTGCAAAAATCAAAAGTTTGCAACAGCTATAGGGGGCACACTAACAAAGTAAGTATAAAGGTACTAATGAACCCAAGATCGACTTTGTTTCAAAAAAATGGATTGTCCTTAATGAAACATCTTTAACGACTACTCGTTGCAAGTTACCAAATACTTGATCAATCTCATTGAAAATGTTGTTATTTGAACTAAGCAACTTAATCAGGGAATCTCCATGTAAATTTAACGATCAAATTCCAATAATCAACTGTGTACAGTGCATACTGGATACTCGAATCCCATATCCAGTAGGGCATATAACAGAGCTCTCAAATTCAAAAAATGAACACGAGTGAGATTTTATTTGTGTTGTACCCGAATTTTTAGGACACTCTCTAATGCTTATATCCTCAGATTGGCTTAAAATGCATTTCCTGGCCTTTTTTAAACCATATTTTTGTCCGTAAGTACATACATCATCAACAATGGTCATCTAGCCAAGATAATTCATATAAAACTAATATAAATTTCCTACGGTATCACAACTGTGTGATTGATTACGAGGCCTGATCTTCGCAGTTGACTTTATTTCTCTTAGTTATATAAATTCACTGATCACAGACCGGTGACAGCCGTTTCAAGTAGAAGGTTTCACGTTTTGCACTTTTTATTGAACAATCCAGTTTTATTGTGGAAAGATGTATCACATTTTGAGTTGTAGGTACGAGTGGCTCGATCTTCAATTCAGATCAATTTGTTTGACGACTGCATGTTACAATATAGGTTTCAGAGGACTAGATCTAGAATACAGAAATCAAATAATAGAACTCGAGTGTCATCCCTGGAGAACAATTCTTCAAGGCAGAAAGCTCAAATCTCAAAGCTGCGTTATGATTACGTTTATTAGTTTCACCCTCAATTGATAGATGACTCAAGATAAGACAAGGTTCTGAGTGCAACTCACCTGACCGACAATTCACTTCAAAAGTTGAGGGGTATCATTCATTGCACTGTAAGATTGCTTCCATACAGTTAACAACAAGGGAACCCAATTTGATCTCCATGGTATTGACTTTTGAGACTCTTTTAGTCTGCAGTACATTGGAAAACGGCATTGAGCATGATTTTCTTAGCAAAACGGTTTTTCCAATTTGCTCGGATTTAGCCAAATTGTTAACAAGACAATGGAGCAAGAACTTGAATATTGAAAACCAAACTACATCAATAAAACGCACAGTATTGCACCCCTGATACTGATGAATACACTTTTTAACTGACACACTGTAGTTAAAATTTTTTTCAGATTAAAAAATTTTTGAAGCTAAATACGCGATTATACGTTTAAAAGTTCGTTTTCATCGTCTACACACTCATCTTTCACATTTTGATTCACAATAAGTGTCTATCATATTTTCTAACCCTGTGAACTCTTGACAGTATTGTACATTTAGATAGAATCTAACAGTTCTGCTGACTTTATATTATTTTGTGGTTTGTTTGCAGATGAGTAACTTAAGAAAATTCTGTAACAACTTTACAAACCGGGACCGACCGAGAAGAACAACAACATAACCAGCAAGTTCTTGAATAGTCTTTTACTCACAGCGTTCTCGTATCCCAAAATCCCTAATCAAAACTGTGCTATGTCTGCTAGGATTTCCCCATTAAAGATGCTTTCTTCACCAGTTAATGAGGATGAGTTTCGATACTGTTCTCTTATCAAGCATACATTTTTGTCCAAGGGGTGTTAAAACGGCATTGAATCAAATGGAAGACGAGCAGTTTGACTAAGCGAAATTTTTAGATGAAGTTTTCTTAAATTGGCAAAAAGATTTCTTGATCGATAGAGACGACATTTTACTCTCTAGCTAATTTCAGAAACGAGAGACATCTCTCCTTGAAGGCAGTTATTGCTAGTAACGTTGAATAACTTCTTTTGAATAAATACGTCACTGATTCTAGCAGAAATTTTACAACGTATAGTGACAAACACTGCCCTGTCCTGTTGCACAGTCTTCCATAAAAACTGCGGTAATGGATGTCAATCTCCTTCTCTGTGAAATGATCAAGTGGGACATGGAGATTGTCATTGTGCAAAATGGGGAAAGTGGGCAACATTTGCTATTTTTTTCAAGATTTACTTATCCGTACTAAATATCGCGCTCTCACTTTTACATAGGCTGACGACATGGCTCACCTCGTCTACAACAGCCTTCATAACAACCCCACCTAGACATCACCAGTCACACTACTTTGTAAACACACATGCAATAGACCTCGTTGTCATACTTGCCAATTTGCTCACAATACAGGGCCCAAGAACGAAAAGAAACAAAAGTAACAGCTTAATATGCTGATCATCAAATAACATGAAATGTATCACATTTTAAAAAATTACCAAGCGATATTGAAGTAAAAGAAAATGATGATGAAGACTTTGAAATGCATACGTCAAGTGATGATCAATGGATTGAAACAGAAGCTCACCGAAATGAAAGAACAGTAAGAAATGGCACAGTGCCAAATAGATTTGAAGACCCCGTTTTGTCATTCTTGGTAACCTACACTGGCCAAAGAGATACATTCAAAGAAGGGAGTAATTTAATATAGTAAAACAACCCTGAGACCGATCTCTTTAACGTGCTTCGATACATTTGATACATTTATGTCCGGTTACATTATTGAACTGTTTAGTTTTTCCTATGTGATTAAGTTCTGTTGAGTTACAGATGGTATATCTATAAGACAATATATGTGTTCTTGTTGTTGCCATCTACTTAGATAATAGAAGGGTGTTTACATGCAGTTTGAATTTAGAAATCTCCGTAGCAATATCCGTAGATTGGAGACTTCATTTATTTCATTCAAGATAGTATCGATAAAAATTAAGGTAGATTCAGTAAAATTGAACAGCACATGGCAGACCTTTGGAAACAAGACACCACCATCATTGAAATTAAGGATGGTGTTAGAGCAAACAATCTTACCTTTAGAAGTTATTTGTTCTCTCGGACAAAATAGTCATCCCGAATAAACAGGATATACATCTCAAATGAAGTCATAAGTAGAATAAAAAGGATTAAGTTTATATGGACATAATGACAAGATCACACAATAGTTTTTCTGAGTCAACAAAGTCATGGGATGCAACAGAATGACACACTGTGGTATTGATTATTTCAGAAAAGATAAGAAATCAACTCAATAGTGGGAACGGAACTATTAGCTTGTATGTACACTACTGACTAACCACATTGTTTGCAATTTTCCTTTTGCTTTTGGGTAACAATTCGATTCCGTGTCATGTGTGGCCTAATCATCTACACTCGAATGTAGGTAGAGTTTTCAAGTAGACTCTCACTTTCAAGTTATGTTTTGATAGATACACATGAACGACGTAGAGATGTGGAGAAAACATGTTAGCAAAGATTAACATTGGAACAAATTTTATGTACCTAGGGTTTCATTCAAATAAAATGGACGATAAGAGCTTAGCAATGCAGTAATTATGGGAGCAAAACAAGTAATCATTCACTCGCACTAGCAATCCTTAGACTCAAAAACTCAAGCCAATGTACCATCATGACACAAACGTTTGATGAAGTCCTGGGTATCACGAGCCAAAATCATGTGATAAAATATAAATATGACTCTTAAACTATCTATTTCTCATTCTATTGCTTTGTTGATCAACAAATCGGGACTGATAGTTGTCTTTCGCAAGAAGAACGGTAAATGTTCATACTGAAAACTGCGAAAACATTTTCAAACTATTAATCAGGCGATAGGCAGAGAAGATCTCAAATTGAGTCATACTGACAACAATGACGACTAAAAAGTATTAAGACGTATCGTACTTTGGTTGTTGGTAGATCAAGGTATTAATCAAATAGTCCCCCCTTTGGGACCTTGTAAATCGACTGCATTGTTAGTCACTTACAACTTTCATTACCGCTTTGCACCATCTGTATGCATGTCACTTATTGCTGTAACATACTTTCAATATTTCCGTAGTACCATCTTACTAGTTTAGCCTCAGTATTTTTGCCATACACGGTTCTCGAGAACAACAGAAAATGCCTATAAAGTGTGACAACTATTGCCAAATTGCATAAATACCATTATTTAGCATATTTCCTATCACTGGAAAAATAAAGGAAAATTACGTTGATTACAAAGAAATAACTAAAGACAACTAGCAGTAGCAGACATTAATAAATTAATGTACAGTTACATATCGTTTCAAATACTTGGAAGATAAAATAGACATTTTCAGACCGCATTAGTGAAAGTTTGGCCTAGATAAAGTTTAAGATGTTGTTGTAAAATACAATACGGGACTCCACGCAATCAGAATGTTAAGTTTTTAAAAAGGGATTTTTAAAGGCTGGGGCGTTTTCAGTTTCAAGGATGTCCTGAAGCTCAACTGTAACCTGTGAAACTTTGGAATTTTTAATCAAGGGGATGTCAAGACGTTTGTCAAAATGTTAATCAAATCCCACTTTTGGGAAATTTTGTAATATCTAATCAACAGCAAATCTTTGTAGACAGAAGGAATTTGTTGTTCCACTACGACTGTTAAAGCACTCCCCGGTCCTTCAGCAATTCTCCTACACTTATCCTTCTCTGTGTTTTTCCTTTACCCATTCATTGGTTCTTTCTTTCCTTCATTTCTTTCTCATTGATTCCAACTTAAACTTCAAATTCTACATTGTTGTTAACGTATCCTGACGAGTTTGTGTGACCATTGATAACCAGCAAAGAGACTCCATTGCATAATAAAAGTGTCGATTCAGTATCAGTTCAGTTCTTGGACTTTCCAGATTTGGGATGCCAAAAAATTTTCTTTTTCAATGATGGTCTCAGGATAAAATCGTCGAGCAGGTCATCAGTCGACATGCTCTGCATGATATCTCAACTAGAAATTATTGAGAGGTGTTTCACTGCCGTAAGTTCGGGTGTCGTCTATGGTACATGCACATCTTTGCGCTGCCTACCACACACAAAAATGTGATAGCTTATGAATTTTCAGTTACGTAGGCCGCACTTCGCAAAGGTTGATTGATTGAATCAAGCAGCATGTATCAAGACACATTCTCACAGGTTCGACAAGCGTTCGCCAGCAACCCCTGCGACTATGTAATATCTTGCCCTATGACTGAGGAATAGGATTCTGCTATAGGACAGCATCATCTGTATAGTCCATCCTGTGCCAAGCTGTATAGTGACAACCTGTTTTCGGTGGTTGCTAAAGCAAGGTCAAAATTTCATCTTGGTGCGTTGAAGGTGGTTTACGTTCGGGAGCGTAATCCTAGCCTGTGTCCACAGAAGAAATTTGTGTTTCCTCTCCGGTTGTTCCAAAAGTTTAATTTGGCGGTAATCTTATCATCTTACCTTTTTTCTTGCTCTTTCTTTCCTTTGTACTTTCTCTCTTTGTCTTTACTCGCCCAATAGTTGGTTCCTTGCTTCCTCATCGGTCACTTTTCGATCCTACCTTACATTATAAATTCTTCTGTTACTGTATTCTAACGAATCTATGTGACCAGTGTCAGATGAAGAGCTTTATAGATGCCAGTTTTACTTACAACAGGTTTTACGTTTTTAGGATCTATTTTGTCTTTGCCGCTGCAAGTGTATGATTATTCAGAGTTTGCCATATCGAATCATAAAAGCTACGATCATTTAACCAAGGAATCTCAACGTAAAATATTTTATGAATGTAATAAAAGACTCCCTGTTTCTTAAGAAATTCTATTGAATTTAACGTCATCTTGTATGGAGAGAGAGGTCTCAATCCTTGTTCTCAACCATTGTAATAGTATTGGATAACACCAATCATCTTCTAAATAGTAAAAACTAACAATCAGGTTTGTCAGTCTAGCTAACTGGCTCTTTTCAGCCAAATACCACAAAAAAATTTAAAAATACTTAGAATAATAAAAACAAGTCACTTACCATCATAAACCCGGAATTTTCCGCCATCGTGCCTGTCCTAGACACCCGCTGCAGTGGAGGCTACCTATAGAGACAGAAGTACAGCTTCTTCTGTTAAAGCAGAAATGATAAAAAATTATTTAATAGAATTTTAAGAGGAGCAATAAGGAACAATGTAAGAGACTCAAAGGAGAAGGCTATGTAACAACGAGAGCTTTGATCTTTTCGCGAAATCAAAACAATACTGCTTTCCTCTTTGATACAGGTTGTTGCAAAGCTGTATTTATATATTTGCTTGAGCTGTGCTGTTTTGAATTTTGCTTCAGTTAAACAGGGGCTTTGCTTTAGTTGACACATAAAGCAGTTTAATCTTTTATTAGTTTTGTCAAATCCTTAATTACAAGGGAAAAAATTTGCGCGGAGAGAGAAAGCTTTTTGTTTTGTCAATATAATCTCTTCGTTAGTACAAAATAATAAAGAAGTAAGCATGGGTAAGTTACTTTTATCACTAAACGGATGGCAACTTCTAGATCAAGTCCTGAGTCATTTAGGGCTAACAGAGACCAGAGTGTGAGGATTACTCACAGTTGCTTTTTACTACTTGTGAATATTGACATTTTTGCATTTTCCCCGTTAGCTTTGAAAAGTTCCTTGTAGCAAAAACAAAATGTGAGTTATGAACTGCCATAAATCTAATATTTAAGGAGAGGAAGCTGCAAACTGACATCATTAATTTTGTGAATTTAATAAAATTTGACAGATTTCACGAGCCCTTAACCCTTTGATTCTCAAGTCCTGATCTCTTTTGTGTTGTGTGATAAAATGTAGAGAAAACTCTAAAACGAACTCTGTTTTTAAATTTTAAAAGATGCTTGTCTGTTTCATTAAGACCAAGCCAAGATATTTATTAAAGGCATTTTGAAGATTACTGATTCAAAACGGAATCTGCTTTGTATTAGTTTCTTTGCTTTAACCAATGTTTGATATTGGTGCCCCGTTTTAGAACGAAATTATTGTTGCTTTTCAAATACAAAAAGTGAATGGCAAGACAAAATGTTGTAGAAGATTTAAGCAGAAACCTGATTGATTCATGGTACACATCTTAAAAAACTTACTATTTGCTATTTGTATTACACACAAAAATTGAAATAGATTAGATCAGATTGACTCAGTTGACACCTTCATGGTGAACAAAGCTTACTTCCCGTGGTATTATACATTATGACACACATCGTTTTTGGCATTTTTTTACCTCCATCAATAGTATTGAAATGTAGGTCAAGCAACTTCTGAATCACCTTATGGATATCTTGCTTTCGCTTTTCAAGCATTGCTCATATAGTCTGGCTCCACCATTTCAATGCTTCTTATGTACCAAAAAGGGAAGGACTGCTTTAAAAATCTTTTCATTATCTCGTAAAGTGCCTGAAAATAATAGGATTTTGTACTCTCATTTTGAGATTAAAAGGTAGTTCTAGAAATATCACGCTTATTAAATGGCCCTGAGTAGAAGATACAGTCAGTGTCACACGAAATTACTATATCGCACTTTTGGAGAAGAAAAGAGTCCATCCGCGAATGTTCAACCGACGAGACCTTTGCTCATGCGGCAAAAGGTACAACTTTTATATTCTGCTGGTAATATACTAGTCCCACGGTACTATTAAGCGACAACGTTCGTCATTTCGTTGTTCTTCATGATAGTTGGATTATTTTTTTTGCTCAAAATCACTCTACCGTTCTGTCTATTAGCCCATCCCTTTGTCTTCTGTTACGTTGTTTAGTGTTTACTTCTCCACTTGTTACATCATTTTTAACATTTTTCCTATTTCACAACAATTCTGCTGCAATCCTTGGGTCTGTCTCTCTTTCACCGTTATCATCAAGGCTTATTTTCTGTTCTGTTTCAATGATAACTTCGTTCTGACATATTTTGCATAACGTCTACGGCTGCCATTATGGTTTTGGTATATGCACATTTCTATTGCGTTTAAAAGACATTGCATTTGCTGATTTGCATTTCAGAGTAATTGCATCATGCAACACGTTTAAAAAGAAAAGACTTAATTTTTTAATTATTACAAGCTATTTTCAAAAAATTATATCTTAATCTTTGCAATAATACTGATGACTACCGATAATTCGATCATATGCGACATTATCTAGTCAAATAGACAAAGTAATAAAACTTCTTTTAACAGCTTTCAATCTGCTCATATGCATGTAGAAAATACATGGATGAACTTTTCTTAAACTCAAAATCATTTTAACGACAATGTTTATTATAAAACTCTCCGAGGATTTATTGAAGTATCTACCCTTGTAAGTCAGTTTAGCGTTTCCATCTTGTTTTTTAACTAATATTAGGTATTATTTTGTTTACCGTTCATTTGTCTGTTTGTCTGTCTCTCTGTATGATAGAAGTTTCAGGCAAAAAAGTACGATCGGATTCTCATAAACGTTTTATTAGAGGTGTCAATTGGTCCACGAAAGATTTCATTAGTTTTTATTTAACATTAACCCATTAACATAACAGTGATCCGGATAGCCGTCTAGATTCTAGATCTTTCTAGAATTTTGACCTTGTTGGAAGTTCTGCAGTTGATGACTGTCTTGTATTAAATGTAGTTTTATGACTTTTCAATTGCAAACTGTTCCAAGATCCTTTTGAACAAATCTCAAATATTAGTGGCTTCACAAGTAAAACTATTTGTTTTTCAAAACTCAATCGCATAAGGAATGTTTGCAATATGATTGTCACTTGAAATTCGATAAAAGAACAAGCTCAATGTGTCTCTATTTTAAATTTCTTTTAATTAACTTTCCAGTTAATGTCTACCCTAACAATGAAATTCAAGCTGAAATAATTACTCTCTTAAATTCCAATGTTCCTGATGCTTTTTGGTTAATTTTGTTTTAATAATTATCTAAACATTTCACTTATCTCATCTAGTCTTTAATGAGTGCTAAATCGCAATAAAACTGTCTTAACTATAAGGGTCACCTTCATAAAATCATTACGATTTAGTGCGAGTATTCAAAGCTTTCTTGGGATTTCCTCATTAGAATAGATAGGTCTATAAAAGCGCCGCTGTTTGATTACTGCAACATTCAAATGCAAAACATTTCTTTTATTATGTTACATTAAAGTGTATTCATGTCAGGCCTTGATTATTCCTAATCTTAAGGAGTGACAATGATTTTAACACAACAAAAATCGAAATCGAAATAATATCACTATCACTTGTGGAAATAAAATTTCATTTCACTCGTAATATTTTTGACATTGGGTGCATAGATTGTCAAGCTGAAATTCTCCGTTTACTCAAAACGAACGTCTTACGCATTCATTTAAAGTTCATTCTGGTCTTGCCGATTGCTTTTTTCCTTTTATGATTCATGCTTGCCCTAATTTCTTCTAAAAATCCAATCTTTATACTGAGCTTGTATCATATTTGATATGGCACAACTCACTGGTTTAGCTGAAGCTTTCTGTGCCAATAATGAAAAAATCGAATAATTAAGACGAATATAGTCATAGATATCATATCATATCATATCATAGGGTTTTTGTGTTTTTAGATTGTCTCATCGGAAGGTCCAATGCACGCTAATATGTGAAGAGACTACATAAGTGAGAGAGAGAGAGAGAGAGAGGAAAATAGCAAAGAAAGAGAACATAATTAAGACGAAGTTATGTTTAATGATACATTAATTACCAAATATAAGATGAAAGTATTCAGCAGGCAATGAGCTGCATAATTCTAAAGATGGGAAAACCTTGAAACAAAGGTTCTTAGCACCCGAGGTATTTATGCAGTGTATGGATGTATGTTGTAAGAAAGCCTGATTGTTTGCTGAAACGTAGAGGAGAAATGGAATCCTAATAGAACCATCTAAGCAGCATTACAAGGATGTGACATAGAAATGAAGAAACTAAGTCGAGGACAGTTTCAATCCAATTTAATCGTATTTTTTACATAATAAATATAAAGTTATACATCTTAACATCTTGACATATCGATAGCTACCTAGCAAAGCGCCGCTTTCTCTAAACCTGTGAAGATGTGTTGGTATGTATCGTTTGGTTGATACTGAAAGACAATCTTAATGCATTCTCGTAACTCGTGTTCCCTGTTGAGACCATTTTTTGGTGTAGAGAGACGTTACCTGAAAATGAGGTTATAAATTTTGAAATACAAACAATGAAGGTTAAAAAATTAACGAGAGATCGTGAAGTAATCACGTTTGCTAGTGTTGAAGTCGTCACTGTGCTTACACGTCTCAGAATAGCCTTGCTATATCAGTATGGACAATTTTAGTTTCAATATGATTCATTTATCTTCGTCACTGAAGTAACTGTATACTAGCTACGAAGTAAGGCTTCCTTTATTTTACCTATATACCAATGAACTACCGCACACTCAAGCCAGAAGATTCATTTATGCAGACGACACGTGCTTTGCTTTCCGGGCAAATACTTTAAATGAACTTACCAAAACACTCACAGAAGACATGACCACAATAAGTGCCTATTGCCACATATGGAGACTGCCACCAAGTGTCAGAAAGACAGTAGTCAGTGTGTTTCATCTCCACGATGCTATGAGCAGCAAGCAACTGGATGTCTTCTTGAATGGAAATTGCCTATCGCACGATCCCAAACCATTCTATCTCGGAGTCACTTTGGACAGATCTCTTACGTACAAACCACACCTGGAGAAAGTCGCCAATAAAATCAAAACA